>VYZP01048450.1:9617-105403 GCA_013400635.1 Hypocryptadius cinnamomeus | reverse complement strand
TGATGGTGTTGCGTCACCCACGCACCGTCTGTTCCATAAGCCCATGTACTTGTCATAGCTGCTCTTCCCTCCTGACCTGGTTTTTACTTTGATTTAGGGCTGGATTTGCTGCCCTTCCCTCACTGCCTGTGTTCTCTCTGGATTTAGGGCTGGTCGTGGCAGCTGCTGTCGCAGTCCTGGCGTCGATTTTCTCCTTCAACTACTTCAGTGATTGATCTCCAGTGATTAAACTCCAGCCACCACAGCTCCTGGGAAATGTTGGCCATTCAGAAGATGGAAATAGCTGGGGTTAATATATTAGTAATTAAGAATTGTTGTCTAAATCTCACCAGGTAGATGTGCAATACTGTAATACTGTAAAATGTAATTCAGTTACCTTGTTCCATCATACACTTCCTAAATTAAATAGAATTATGCACTTACAGAATCAAGTAGAGGGTGAATCAGGTTTACAAGAAACTGACCCTGTCACTCTGTATCAGTGAATGATAATGTTATTTCCTGGAGTGGTCCCTTAAACAAATACAGAACCTTAATTTTCTTCCTCCTGGCTCCTTTAATGTAAAATGCTACTCCTGGTGTTTCTCAGGGTATTGGTAAAACCTGCATAATGAATTGGTATGACAATTCCTGCTTTAAGGGTTCCTTTGCTAAGAGAAATCTTATTTTATTACAGTTAATTGGGGGAAAATTAGTTTTAGTAAAGCCAGCATTTCACCATAGGTATTGTTTTAGATAATACTGGCTAACTAGCACAAAATGCATACAAATAGTTTCTAAAAGTTTCAAGACTAGACCAAGGCAGCCTGTAAATAGCTTGGTTCAAGAGTGGAGAACTCAGAAATCAATGGAATGCATGGCACTGTTGAGCTGTGTGTATGCTGCTGCCTTTGACTCAGTGCCTCCTGATGAGGATTTCTCTGTCCAGCTCCAATGCAATCATTGTTATCCTGGAATTTGAACTATTTCAGCAACAGTTACAGCTGGGCAGGCCTTGTACGTTATCTTGTAGAGACAGATAAGTTATCAAAATTATTGCTAATCAGGATTTTTAGATTATAAACAGAGAGCTTTCCATTATGAGAGATTCTCCTGGGGATGTTGGCCAGTTACATGTTTACTTGACATGAGGAAGGTGGACAGAGGGAATGATCTCTAGTAAGGCTAATAAAGATAATTTGTATATGAAATGTGATGTTTACTTGGACCTGAGCTACAACAGAAAGGAATTAACAGCATGTTAATACCAATGCAAATTTCTTTTTTTGTTTGAAGGCAATGGAACACAAAGAAGAAAAATAAACCCTTTGATTCTAAAGCATAATCAAGTATGTACTGGGATACCTTTAATAAAGGCAACTCTGAGAAAGGTGTGTTGACTACTGTTGCCTCACTTGTGTATTCTGTTTTCACATGTTTGGAAAAAAGAGCTGCTTTTTTGAAAGACAATGTTGACCTTGTGTGCTCAGCATTGCTCAAGGGGGGCCTTCTGGAGGAAGGTGGTGAGTGTTGTAATGGAGGCACTGGGTTCAGCTGCTGTGGGCTTTATAAATGCTTTCTATTCTGTGCCAGTCAGTGGAATCAATAGGCAGGAATCAGGAGGTAGGATGACATCCAGGGGAGGCTGAGGGTTATCCAGAAAATGGGAGTAGTTTTGTAACGTGATTCAGAATATGGTTGGTTTAAAAATTGCTCTGCTGCAGTCTCTGTTAAAAGGAGGAACAGGGGTGTAATGAGAAGAAAGGTGCTGTCTTTTGTCTCTCTTTTTTTTTTTTTTTTAAGAACAGGGTATGCTTTTGGAGGTAAAATAGAAAATTATTATTCTTTAGTTGCCTGTAACACAAAATGCAGCCACAGAAGTGAAGTACAACATCTCTGACACCAGAGAAGGAAATTGTTCTGAAACACTCTTTCTGTAGTTGTTCTTGTTTAGTATTTGTGGTGTCAAAAATAGAGCTTGTTGGGATGTATTATTCCAGAGATCCCCTTGCAAAGAACTCTTCCTCTTTTTTCTTCCTCTCTGCAAGCTTATTCAGTGCTTAGTAAATGATCCTTTTCTTTGTGGTCATGGTCAAATTATTCCTTCAGTTTAGAACTAACTAGGTATCAGGGATCTAATTTTCCAGTTTGGGCTTGGAGGAAGGCAAAGAAAGAAATTGCTCTGGTGGAGATTTCAGGTATAATATAAGAGACAGTTGAAGTACCATCTGTGCAATAATAAATTAATCAACCCTGTCAAAGGAAAAATGAGTAATTTGACTTGTACCTACAGATTGAGCCTTCCAGTCATCCTGCCATGAGGAAATTGTGGATGTAGAAGAAAGCAGGTTCTCACTTGTCTAAGAATTACAGGACTAACCAAGAGGGGATTTCATTGTCCCATCCTTTCTTGTACCATTTTGTACTGTTGATAGTGTAAGATAATGAGGGTTTAGGATAAATTAAAATGTGTGTGTAAGAGAAAAGGAAAACAACCTTTTAAAAATCTGTTTCCTGACTACTGCATAACTCTAGCTCAGGTTCCATTGTAGGTTTATCCTTTTCCTACCTGTATAATACTCCAAAGCTTTCAGTCTCAGAAAACTCCACTGTGACTGATACTGAGCTTTGCTAACTCATGTCCACAATTGCAGATATATATTTATGTCAATAATGTAAGAGTTCAGAGGAATGGTTTGGACTTCCACATCTGAAAATCAGGCTCTTCTAAGTATAGTTCTAAAATTTATAGTACAAAACAGTTTTACAGAATCATTATTTTCTGTGCCATTGGGTTTTAAAATGTGGTTTTAAAAGCCTCTGTGGTCTTGGTCACTTGGTCTTGGAGCTTTATAATTCCTCACATCTGAGGGCAGCATTTGGTGTTGTAAATTGTGACAGGTCATGATGGTTTGACCCCAGCTGACAACTAAGGACCACACAGGGCTCATTCACTTCCCTGGGGCAAGGGGCAGGAAGGTTGGAACAAAGATAAAACTCTTGGGTTGCAATAAGGACAGTTTAATAATTGAAATAAAGTATAATATAATAATAGTAATAATAATAATGAAAATGGAGATAACAAAAAGAGAGAGGGGAGTACAGTCCTGAGAGATGAGTGATCACAGTGCAGTCCCTCACCACCCACCCACTGATGCCCAGCCTGTCCCTCAGCAGCCTCCAGCCCCTCCTGGCCAACTGCCCCAGTTCCCACCCTGGGCATGGCATCCCCTGGTGTGGAATATCCTGTGCCCAGGGGGATCAGCTCTCCTGGCCATGCTCCATCCCAGCTCCTGCTGCAGCTCCTCACTGGCAGAGCTGGGGCACTGCAGAGTCCTTGACTTGGGGTAAGCTCTGCTCAGCAGCAACTGAAGCATCAGTGTGTTATCAAAATGATTCTGTACTGGATCCAAAACATAGCCCTGTCCAGCTGCTGGGAGGAAAAATAACTGTCCCAGCTGACAGCAGGACACTGGCATCCACCAGAGGCTTTGCTCTCAGTCTGAGCAGCAGTGACACCAGTGATAATTTGTTCCCCGCTCTGCTCCATCAGAATATCTGGGGTCTCTGATTTTGAGTCAAAAGGAAGAGTAACCACAGCCCAGGGTAGCAGGAAAGCTGCTCCCATGTGCTTGTTGAAGCATTTACTGCTTGCTACTCAAAATCTTTCATACAGTAATAAATGTTTGAGTCAAATTTTGCTTTTTGTTTTTAAGATTTTTTTCCTGCAGAAACTGATAACTGCTGTGATCAAAGTTTTATTTGTGACTTCATTAGTCATGAGCTTCTGTTGAGGCTTGGTGCCACATTTGTGTTAGCTCTTTGGTTTTTGTTTTTTAAATGACAGGAGAAGAAAGGAGTAGAAGAAAATCCTGCTTAAGCACGTTCAATCTGTCTCTTAAATTGGAGTGTCAACTTATTTCATACAGTAGCTGTAGGTGGAGCTTCTGTGGTGTTTTTGTTGGGTTTTTGTGGTTTCAGCCTTGTTTTCAAAAAAATGAAGCTTATGTGATGAGGCTGCTGATGTACACCCTAATAGCTTTTAAACCAAGTTGGATAAAGAGGGAAAGTTCTCACGGAAGTTAAGTTCCCACAGCTTACATGGAGGTTTTTTTGGTGTGTAGAGGATAGAAATTTTTCATGTCTCTTCTTCAAAACATGTCATTAAATGCAAGAGAAATATTGTTCTGCTGCTCAGGTAACTGGTTACTTTTGTGATGGAAAAAGATAATTCAGTATTTTCTACCTAAACTCCTGTAAAATCATTGGATTTTCATGCTGTTGGGTGTATCTGCAAGTGGTAGATCTGCAAATATTCTGAAGAGACAAATGAAATGTTAGGATGAAAGTAACTTTACCTGAGGGGTCAACTTCATGCTTCAGTAAGGGGAGAGAGGACTGCTCCAAGGGAAAAGCTTTATTCTCCCTGGAGTTCCATCAGAAAGACTTGGGACAACCTCTCACTCAGCAGTTTACAACATGGAAATCATGACATTTTGGGCACATACTATTTGAATTCTTGGTGTAATAAAGTCATGAATTGTTTTACAGGTTAGAGAAGATTGTATGAGAGAAGATAAGGAACTTCATTTGCACTGCTTAGTGTACATGACATGAGATTTCTGGAGCTCTGTTAAAATAGTCATCCATGGCAAAACAATGTTAAAAGTAGCAATTCAGTAGCATTTTGATAGAACAAAAGAAAAATAAACAAAAGAGAAATAATCTTTAACATTTTGATAACCTCAAATATGATAAGCTAATCTGTGCTGTTGAGATCTTTAGTAAGATACAGATACTTCCACCCCCAGTCAAATCCAGCCATTAGCTTTGCCAGTGTGAAGTCTCTGAAGTGTTTCAAGTGTTTTGTTGTTTTGTATCAGAAAATGTCTATAGTGACTTTATCCCATATCTTCCTCTCAATCAGATTATTAAATTGTAGTTCTCAGCAGCTTCCCTTTAACAAAACCTTAAACTTTGAGTTTAGTAAATATCTAGTGAGTACTTACTAATATTTCACATGTTTTTAAGGGTAAGGTTATGTACTACCAATATATTCCACACTTCCAATGGCAGGTTTTGAGAGCTGATAAGCTTTATTCAGGGTTATTACATAAGCATAACATACTTTTCCAGAAACTGACAAGCATTTTAAATGCTGCTGCTCAGCATAGGGAGCACTGATGAACTGAAATCAGCTGATGCTGTGTCTGTGTCAGCTGTTTGGGTGAAAACAGGAGCACCAAGCTAACTTCTCCCTTTGCATCAGTATTGAGTATTAAATGTGGAATAAAATAATGACCTAGATACTTGAGCCATTTAGGAATGCAAGGACTTTGGGCTATTTGTCTGCCCTTAAGATTGTTCCTGCTAAAGTTAGTAGAAGTGAATCAGGAGCCAGGACTTGCTGTAGCTCCAGAACATGGAGATGGCTTTTTGTGTGCGCAGAGGGATGGATCACTCCTGTCCCCACTGAGATGAAGGACTTGTGCTTTGTAGAGACAGGCATGGGCCCTCAATTTTTAATTTGTTCTTCCTATATTTCTTAAATATCACTGCTGTTCTTCCTATTACTTGTGGCTGGCATTGAAGTATTTTCAGGACTGCCAGCTGTATGTGTTGTAAGTAGAATTCGCATGCTAACAGTTAAAGAGTTTTTATATCTTTATTTGTTACAAGTAAGTCAGCAAGGACAGCCTTCTCTAAGTGGGATGGGTGTTAGTGACATTGATTTACAGCTGACTGAAGAGGAAAGGGAGGCAGTGAGGACTCTGGCTCTAATTATTCAACATCTGGCTCATCCGTGCCGTTTCCCAGCGCCGGAAGCTCCCTCTCAGGTAGCAGCCCATACTCATTTAGGAAAGCCTCCACATCCACAGCAAAAAACTCCTCATTGAACTGTTCAGAAACACTAATGAAATTACTCAGGAGCTCCCCGGCCTTGTAGACCAGCAGGGAGGGGAGCACCTCGCTGGAGAAGCGATCCCCGGCGCCCGTGCTGGAGGCCTTGATCTTGCAGAACTTGACGGTGGGGTACTCGGCCGCCAGGCAGGTCAGGCTGCTGTTGAGGGCCTCGCAGCCCTTGACGCCGTCCTCGTAAATGTGCACGATGACCGTGGTGGTTTTGTGCTCCTTCTCCACGGCCTCCAGGAACTGTTCCCCGTTCTGCAGCTCGCACAGGAAGCCGAACTTGGGCCCGAAGCTGAGCCGCTGGTGCATGTCCTGCATGCAGCGCTTGCGGTACTGCTGTAGGCAGCTCTCGTCCTCCTGCGCGGCGTGGATCAGCTCGTACTCCTGCATGCTCATCTGTGGATATCCAGACAAGGGAGGTGAGCCCCTTGGAGCTGCAATGGGGACAGACCCACCTGCTGTCTAGAGAGCCCCAAAAGCTGAGCTAGAAGAACCATCACTCCCTGCAGTGGCTCTGGGAGGTTTTGTTGAGAGACAGGTGAAGGTCCCGTCTCAACGCTTGCCTGTCAGCATGATGGTACTGAAGGCAGTGGCCACATCTGGCAAAAGTTTATGGATCTCAGAGTTGGTGGGAGTAGTGAGGCAGGCTTAACTCCTGTGTTACTGGGGGTTTGGTTCCCCTCTGTTTCAGAATTAGTAAATGGTCATGAGTGATGTTCAGGCTCAGAGCTCTATCCTGTAGCATCCCATGAATTCTGCCTCAGCCAGTTCCCAAGCCCTCAGCCCTGGAAATGGCAGTAACTACTTACCATAGAGTAGGTCCTCCTGGGGGGAAAAGGACAGACTCCCAAATGGACTACTGTGTCACAACTTCCCCTGGTTTCTCCTTTCCCTGTCCCCTCTCTGGGTTGGTATCCCTGGTGACCACCCCCTTCCCCTGGAGACCAAACCCCTCTGCCCAGCCCTTAGCTCTGCCCCCCACCCCTTCCTCTTTTTAAGCTGCCTGCTCCACTGGTTGCTCTCTTTCCCACTGGGTTTACCCTTCAGCTCTATGAAACCCTGCTGGAATAAAACCTTGCAAAAGAGCCTTTCTTGCCTCTATCACTGAGCCAGCTGCAGTGAGTGTTGAGTGACTGCATTGCCTGAATGTTAACTCAACCTGCTTTTCAGCAGGAGAGGTTTGTTGGGGACAAGAAATAGGCAGCAGCACCTACCATTTTGACACCTGCATTTTTACTATCCTGACTTATAGCTTTTCAAATCTGCTAAAATTTTTCCATTGCATTAACCAAGGATAGAGCATTGTGGAAGGGAAGGGAGGAGCAAAGGTCACGCTGTGCTGTGATAGATGTGAAATACACTGCTTGTTTTACTGAAATTAGCCTTTGCTTGAGAGAGGACTGGATAAAGAGAATCACAGAGCCACTAATTAAGATTGGAAAAGCCCTCTGAGATCATTGAGTCCAACCATTAACCCAGCACTGCCAAATCCACCTCTAACCCATGTCTCTGAGCACCACATGCCTATTTTTTGGGATTCTTTCAGGAATGGTGATGCCATCAATGCCTGAGCAGCCCCTTCCAATGTTTGACCACGCTTATGGGGAAGAGATTTTCCTGATACCCAATCTATGCCTCTCCTGGAACAACTTGTGACTGTTTCATCTCATCCTGTCCCTGTTCCCTGGGAGCAGAGCCCAACCCCTGGCTGTCCCCCCCATCAGGGAGTTGTGCAGAGCCAGAAGGGCTCCCCGAGCCTTCTTTTCTCCAGGCTGAGCCCCTTTCCCAGCTCCCTCAGCCCCTCCTGGTGCTCCAGCCCCTCCCCAGCTCCATTGTGTTGCACATGAGTTCTGTCTGCATTGTGAAAGCTCTGCTAAGTTACATGGAAATTGAGTGGAAAATTCAAGATTTTCTACCTTGTAACAGGCATGTTTTATATAGAGCCAAAGTTAATTCCTTTTGCTCGTCTTACCTTACGGCAGAATCTCTCTCTGGTGTCTTTGTCATCTCTGCTGAAAGATCTGTGTGGTGAAGACATTTGTCTAAGCATTTCTTTCTTACTCAGGGGTAAGGAGTCTCTATCTTCACTCTCTAATTTGAATTTCCTCCAGTCGTTGATCACACCTTTGGGCCCTAAGAGAGATGAGGTTGGGTGAGAAAGTGGCTGCAACAAGAGGTTTCCTGAGAAGTTTGTGTTCTTTACTGGTTTGTCCTTCTGCATCTCAGGTTATCTGTCCCTACTCCTTCCAAAGCACTCTCCAGAAGTGCTGAGAACCAGAGCTTTTGGACCAATGAAAGATGAAAGAAGAAAGAAAGAAAAAAGAAAGAAAGGGTTTTTCTCACCTGGATCACTTTGGTGATCTGGTTCCCATCAGGATGCTTTGGAAGGATTTTGGTGAACTACATGAGCAGTTAACATGGATGAGGATGTTGAAACATGATAAAACTGCCATGTTGGCCAAAGGTGGTTTTTTGTAGACAAATATTTGATTTATTAATAAACAGGTTATTTAAATCTTAAATATTTAATAAAATTTAAATATTAAATGTGCATAAGGACTTGGAGTAAAACTAAGGATGCAGGACATTTGAGATTATTTTTTAAAACCCCAAACAGTACCTGTTGCACTGGAAGAGTAACCCTTAAGGCAAATGATAACTCTGATTGTAATGCAGATCTTGGTCTTTGGAGCTGCTTAATTAAACTGCTTAAGTTTTGAAATTGGGGAAAAAATTTCAAAATTCTAGTGCTGTTTATCAAAATGAAAACATTTAATCTGCATCTTAGATTATAAAGCAAAACCAAAGAATATTTCAGTGTTTTCAGAGGTAAAGTTTAAGTTTCCTATGGAAAATTTAGAAAAGGCTGGGTAAGCAGCTCTCATTTTCACAAGGAAGATGTGATGAAAGTGAGATGTGTTGTGTGTATATATATTTTTTTTTCTTGAGGGGTGGGGGGGGGGGATATTTTTTATACAATGCTTTGGGTTAGAAGGAATCTTAAAGCTCATCTCTTTCCACCCCCTGCCATGGGCAGGGACACCTTCCACTAGCTGTGTTGCTCAGAGCCCCATCCAACCTGTGCATATATCATAATCTTGGCCAACAGCAGCAAGGCTGGTTGGGAAAGAACCCTGAAGTTATTACAAGAGCTGCATTCATTATAGCTCCAAGGAAAAGAAGCCCTTGGAGCAGAGGGAGGGAATGACTGGCATCCTGTTACCTGGCAGCGGGGTGGAGGAGCTGTAGAGCTGAACACAACGTCAGTACTTATAAAAATCCTGGTGATTGAGCACTGGATTAAAAAGAATGATGGTTTTGAGTTCGGTCTATTTTTAAAGCTTCTAAATGCTGTGCTGTGTTTGCCACAAGGGGCATTTTTAGCTCCAAATGTTCCTTCTGTAAGAAGGAAAAAATCATTTTGCCTTTCCAGTGAAATGTTATCACCTAGTTCCAATGTGGGTTTTGTTGCTCTTTTGTTGTTTTTTGGTTTTGTTGTTTTCTCCCCTCCCCTGGAGAGCAAACTGAAGCAATAAACCACAGGAGTGAGGCAATAAACCAACAGGAGCCATGTTGGGCCATGGCTCTTGGTGGCTTTGTCAAGTGTCCCCTGCGTTTGCCCTTTGCTTCAGGTTTGAGGAGGAGCAGCACAATTTTGTAAATTACAATTTTTGTAATTTGGTGTTACCTGCCCTCCATGGGGGCTGTCACTTACCCCAAAACGCCTTTGGAATATGGGTTTTTGTGCAAAAGGTTTAGCCACTGGAATTCTGGGCTTCCCCAGTGAACACTGACAGTTTAACATATTTTTGGGAAAAAACCCCAGTTAGTTTCCTTACCTGTGTGTGTTGCCTGTCCTTCAAAGTCTTCTTCCAAGCTGGTGTTCGCATTTTCTTCCATTTCAGTGGCTGGAGTAGGAGATGCTGCAAGTCCCAAAGGGAGAACAGTTAATAACAGGATAGCAAAACTTGCAGCAGGTACAGCACAGTGTGTAATTTCCTGTAGCTGGTGAGTATCAGTGAAGATCAAAATACTCATGGTAATTATGGAGCTTGTCATTCACCCACAGAAAGCAATTGGGATATACGTCAGTCCCCTTAAAAATGTGCCTGGCCAGATTCTCAGGTGAGGGCTCCTTCATCACGCTGTTCCTTCCCAGTCACTGGAGAATATCAGGGATATGGTAACGGGAAGTAGTGGGTGTAAATCTTCCTGCAATGGAAATGTGTACTAAATATTTTCTTACTTTTTTTTTTTTTAATCCCTCTTGGAACTGGAGCCTATTAATTTTCCCAGCTCTGTAAGCATTTCTTTTTAAGGGTTGCCCAAATTGCTCATTTCACATGCAGAAAATGGAGCCAAATGTTTGAACCTATTTGGCAAGAGACCTCTGAACATCCTGGAGCTGGTTGGGCCATGTTTGTTGCAAAACAGCAAACTGATGGTGGTTATAAATCAAAATCACTTTCTTGTTCCACCCTTTTCATAAACCAGGCAACCCAAAGAGCCAGATGACACTCTCAGGGCACTGTGATTCACCAACACCCTTCTTGTCTCTTCCAGTGAAGTTTTTGATGGAGAACCACATTTATTTTGAGTGTTCCCACTGAGGACATGATCCCAGATCAGTGGTGCCAGAGCACTACAGAGCAGCAAGAAGCCTTGAGGCAGGTGATTTGAGTGTTCCTGTTAAGTCTAGATTAGTTTCAGCTGTTCAGGTGCTGTGCTAAGCTAAGCTTTGTTTGACTTCACAGTAACAAAGATGTTCTCATGCCATGACTGCCTTATTTAAAAGGTGCTGGAGTGTTAGACTGGAATGACAAATAGTGATGTATCTGCCTTCATTTTTCCATAGAACCATCAAGGGATCACGTGCAATAATGGCTGAGGAGGACACAAGGTATCTGATTCTTGTATGTGTTGGGACTAAAGCTGATAGGCAAATGTGCAAATAAATTGTTCCATGTATGTACTCATGGCAATTAATCAAAACTTGTGGGAAACATTGCAAGTAAGTTTGGAAGAAAAGCAGGTAACTAATTAAGCTTCATTAGTGTAAATTCTCTAGGTTGCTCTATGGATAGGCTGTTGTCACTGCACAGATCCAGATTACCAGATCACTTGCTGTTCCCTCAGTTCTGAAATAGAAATATGAACTAATCCCTTCTCACTAGGCAAAACTAAGAATCTTTGCCATGTCAGGGATGAACAGATATAAATGCTGGGTCAAACCCTTAAGTCATTCCCTGGGCTTACATGGACATCTACAATAAGCTCTTCTGGCTGCTGCTGTGGATTTTCTTTGTTCTGAGGGGAACAAGAAGATTTGATTCTCTGTGTGCTTTGCTGTTTCAGAGCTTTGAGCTGAAAAGCACAGGAAATGAAATTCAAGGAACTCAGCTGCACGCTCAAACCAGAAAACTTGTCAGTGCTTTGGTGAAACATCTCTCTTCCCAGAGGTGGGAACGGGTTGCTTAACAAATGAAAGGTCTCTGTAAAATTTATGTTACTGATCTATTGTGCCCCATAAATCTGTGAAGATTACATGAATCATAACAGCATAAAGGCTGTGTTTCACCATTCTTCTGCAGTGTGGCACGAGGCAACAACCCTGACCGTGCACAGGCTGGGAGTGGGAACTCCTAAAGTTCAATCCTGTCCCTGTGACTGAGTGGGGCTGGGAGCTGGGAGCCAGGCGTGCAAACCCTTCCCCTTTCAGCTCGGTGGGGCTGTAAATCCTTGTCATTCTTATCTCAGCCCCGGGAGAATGGGGCTGGCCGAGCCAGGTGTTTCCCAAGCAGGCAGCTGAGGACAAGGCACAGGGACAGGGTGGTCCATGGGAGGGTGTTCCAGGCTGAGCTGGATCTCCTCGAGGAAAGTGCAGCGGAAGCTCTTGCGTGTCATGTGTGGGCAAAGTCAGGCAATCACTGGGCAGGGGACTCTCCCACATCCTCCTCAAGGCTTGAGGTGGAGCTGTTGTGGCTGGCTGGGGGGTTTTTTTGGGTGGTGAGGAGGTGTTCTTTTATGTGCCAGGCAAGCAGCATTTTCCAAAGTTAAAAATGAGCTTCCCAATAAACAGGGAAGTGTGGGTGCTGCCAGCTATGGAGGTTGTTGTTATGCAAGTGCCTCTGTGAGGAAATGTCCGTGTGTAAGGCTGAGTCAGCATGGCAGAGAGTGTCACAGAGTAGGTCAGGATGGCCCATCACGAGTGTCTCTGATGAAAAGGTGCCACCTGCTTGCCTCTACAGGTGTGCTGGGACCTGGTGTGCCCGGCATGGGGATGGCTGGAACCCTCCTCTGCATCACATGGCAGCTCTTGCAAGAGCAGCAGCCCCGTGGAGAGGCTCGTGTGGGTGCAAGTGGGTCATCCTTTGTTGACTGATAGTGTTGTCTTCTAGAAATTCCTTTGAGGTCACCTGAACAAGGTCATCAACCTGAGAGCATTGTTAGGCCCAGGACTCAGAGGCAGGGATTCACTGCATGGGGATTATTTGATTCAGCAGGAATGGCATTGTGTCCTGGAGAATGACCATCCCAACCTCCTCTTACAGATTCCTTACTGCTTTACAGCTGATTATTTTCCTTTTTTTTAAATCATGTGCAGTCTCTCAATCCCAATACATAACTGGCTCAGGGTAGAAGCACAGAGTCCCCCGAGAGGGTGTTGCTTCACAGAGCAGGAAGATGTGCAGTGATGGTGACATGATGATTAATGTCATCACTGGAATTAATTATGTCTCCTAGTTCTAAGGAAGCATCCACAGACCCTCCAGCCCATCAGCTGCCATTGGTACTGATCCCAAGCATGCCCCTTGTACCATTCTGACATTCCAGATGAACAGCAGTCTGTGGGGAGGGGGAAATTGCTAATTTAGAAAAAACTTTTGTCTTTTCATTAGCTTTTCTCATTGGTTTTGATGACTGAAAGTGGCTCCTGAAAAGTTCAAATAGGTGTAACAACTTATCAGGTCTGTGGGTCATCAGTGCACTAGGCCCAATTTTGTCATGAGTATTTTAAGAGACTGATCATTCTGTAAGTTCTTTACTTTCCTGTCTTTCTATCAGATTTTCTGAGTGAAATGGAAATGTTTTTGGAAATGGAGAAGGTTTTCGTGTCCAAAAAATTTCTTCAGGAGGAAAAACCCAAATGCAAAGTATAGGCCTGATGCTGCTGCCATTTAATCTCTGTGAGCTCTGGACGTGTTGTAGATCAGAAGCAGAATCCCTGTTACTGCTGCTCATTCCCCTGGTGCCATTAAACTGGGCCAGCCTCACTACAAGGTGGAAAGAACCATTTAATGAAGTGGTTCCTTTTTATCCAATATGGAAGAAGGTTTACTGTTTAATAACAAAGCACAGAATCATGGAATGGTTTGGGAAGGGACCTTAAAGCTCATCCAGCTGTTCCCTGCCACAGACAGGGACACCTTCCCCTATCCCAGGTTCCTCCAAGCCCCATTCCAACCTGACCTTGAACATTTCCAGGGATGGGGCATCATTTTATGCCTTTGGCCTTCACAGAGATGTCCCTGTTTACCCAAAATGACAATGTTACTATTTTCTCCTGCTCTTGTCTTCTGAGGTAGCTCAGGAAGAAAGCGCTATAGCTGTGTACTTGTAATGAAGCCTTATTTAATCCTTGTAAAAGGATTGCAGCTGTAAATACAAAAATAGTGTCTTGTAATTGTGAGTTATAGTTACAGAAGAGAAGAAAACAAAAAGAAAAATATCCCTAAACAAACTGTAAAAGGCAAGATGCATTCTACAAATGACAAAGCCAATAAATAAAACTTGTTTTCCAATATAAAAGTTTTTGCTGCTAGTCCAGTAAGTAAATATGAGTAATATTTTTCTTAAAATATAAACATGTTCTAGTCACAACTTTGCTGCTTTCCATCTGTGCAAATCCTGCTGAAAATGCTGTTTGTGTCAGGGTTTAGTAAGCAGATCAGGAGCAGGCTGCGAGTCCCCAATGGTCAGTGGGATATTGCTGGTGAACTGGGAAGCATTTTAGGGACCCTGGAGGGAGAGAGTGAAAACTGAGGGTGTTTGGCAGTGAGATGTGGTGGCACATCTCTGTGTCGAGCTCCCTGTGGGTGGGTGCTCAGCTGGGATGTGCTCCAAGTGTTCCCTTGGCTCTTGGGAAGAGTGTTTGACCTCGAGCAGCACTCCCTTCTCCCAAGGGTAATTTGAATCTTGCTTCTCTGCCCCTTTTCCCTGATTTCGAGTTGCAAATTTCCCTCCCTGACTGCTCCTGTCCTCTCTCTCAAATGGCAAGTAATAGTCACAGACATACCTGGCACACAGGCAGCTTCTGAAGCAAGCAAGACAAGAGAAGGAGCAGACATGGATTTAAATGTTCAGGCTCCTGAAATTTGGGGGAATTGGATAAAATAACATGGAGCTGGGGAAGGCATCATTCCCCCTGCCTGGGCAGTGGAATGGAGCGAGCCCCCACTCTTCATGTACCCTTGGGAGAGCCAGCATCCCCCCGTGCCTGCAGCAGGGACAGGTTTCCAAGAACCCTTGGTCACAGATGTGCTGAGGCTCACAGGAGGCACTACCAGCATTATGTAATCAAGATCAGTGCCAAGGCTGAGTTCCAGCCCTTTGCTCAAGGGCTGCAGCACCTTCCACGATCTGCTCGTGGGCCCTGCACCAGGGAACAGCAAACGTGGAGCACCTGCAGCTCCCCTTGCATCACGGGCAGGCAGGTCCCTTACAGGAAAGTGGCTAAAGACAGGCTTAAGAGCCAGCCTGCTCTGACTAATTGTGTCATCCCAAGGTGCAAAGACAGGCTGATCGTGTGGCAAAATGCAAACATCCTGGGCTCGCCTCAAGGGAAAAATTTGATGCATCATGGAGTGACCAGGTCACCATGGCTGGGAAAAAACATAATTTCAAAACACCAGGCCAGGACTTGATTTGCTAGAGAAGAGGTCACATGATGGGAATAAAACATAAAGCAGGCTGGGCTGATGCAGGGAGCACGTCACTGGGGCTGATGAGAGGGTTATGGGATTGGATTATTGCCTCTATCCGCTTTAACAGAGTTACTCTGTTCTCTATTTGTGAGGTCGAAACATTTTAAATAGATGAGTCCAATGTTTCATTTATCCTTAAGGCTTTGCCAATTAGGAAATGCTTTATGTGACTACCCCTGTCTTCAATGTTGTGTTGGGCTGCAAGATCATGGGATTAATAAATATCCTTTTCTCTTCTTCTTTATTTTAGTCTTTCGAAATTTGGCCTATAATTATGCACCAGGAATTATTCATCTTTTCTGGATTGCACAGTTATTTCTGGATATCACCCCAAAACAGGAAATTAGTTCAATGCCTTCACAGCAATCAGTGACAGGACAAGAGGGAATGGCTTCAAACTGACAGAGAGTAGCTTTAGATTGGATATTGGGGAGAAATTCTTCCCTGTGAGGCTGGTGAGGCCCTGGCCCAGGGTGCCCAGAGAAGCTGTGGCTGCCCCTGGATCCCTGGAAGTGTCCAAGGCCAGGTTGGACAGGGCTTGGAGCACCCTGGGATCATGGAAGCTGTCCCTGCCCATGGCAGGGGGTGGCACTGGATGGGCTTTAAGGTCCCTTCCATCCCAAGGCATTCCATGATTCTGTGGTTCTATTCACTTCTACCAGAGCACCACAGTTTTGTCTGCAAAGATAGAATGCAGATATTTTAAAACAGGACTTGTTCTATTTTTCAAAGAAAAATTACAGTTGTCATTATTATGGCAATGGTATTAGTAGTGCCAGTAGTTGCTATGTCAAATTTCATTTAGCATTAACCAAAAATTTTTATTTGAAAAAGCTTAATTTTGTATATGAAGTGGTGAATATCTTTTGAAATTTGGGATTAAATATTGGGGCATGTTAAATATTTGTTGGATCAGCTCCATCATTGTTACTACTGTGATTAATTAATCCTTTTTAAAAAATTATTCTGCCAGGAAACCTATTATTGCTTTATCTTCTTTTTAAACAAACTTGGCTGTATCAAGCAGGGTGGAAGAGGAGGGTGGCTGGATACTGAGAAAATGTCTATTTGAAGCAAGAGTGAACAGCCAACGTTTTCAAATGCAGATTATTTAAGGGCACGAACCTCAATCCATGTTTAACCTCAATGCCTGGCCTGATTTGTCAGATGGATTGGACAGTTCACCACAGTGCTCTGGCAGTCCGGGCAGAGTTTTCAGTTGATATTTAAGTGTGTTTCTTTCTGAACTCCACATTCATGTTTGCTGAAGTTGGCACATCCTTCAGAGCCTTGGTTGGAGTTTATTGCTGTATTTAGCAAAGTCATGATGGATGGCAGAAGCCCAGAAGGAGAGATTGTGCATATTTTTTCCTCAAGCTGAACAGATGTTTGCCATGTGTATAATCCCTGAAATTTGTCAAAAATCTCTTGTGTCAGGGCTGTGACTCTGGCAGTGACTGGAGACAGGTGCTTGGAGAGGTTGATGGCTGGTGTTTTCTGCAAAAGGGAAGGAACTTGAGTTTGTTGTGAGGTTAATTAAAGGCCTAGAAGTAGTTACACTGTGAGGACTTTGACCAACTCTTACTGCTCCTTTCCATCAAAACTCAGAAGAAGCCTGTGAGGCAGGGCTGAGAGGAGTCAACACTTGTGAAGCTGGAAGAGCATCCACTGTCTCTTTTGGGATGGGTTTGACCAAGAATGCCTCCTAAGGCTCTAGACATGCAAAAAATTGCCCGCAATAAACAGTTAAGAACATATTTTTGGAATTATAACATTTATTTCTGGTGGGTTTTTTCCTAGCCTTTTTTTTTTTTCTTTTTTCCTTAGCTGGTTGATGCTCTTTTCAAATGTGTATTTGTATATATAAATCAGTAGGAATATTTGCTTTTACTTTTTTCATATCTACGCTTTGTTACCATCATTTGGAAAAAGCAGGCTTGACTTAGCCAACAGGCTTCCTCTAAAGCAGGGTCTAAACAGTCATTATCTCAAACTTGAGAGGTAAGCAATTTTAAAAAATGAAATTCTTCACAACAGCTTTCATATTGATGTGTTTTTATTCCTGGCTTTCTCTGAGCATCAACATCCATCCTCTGAGATGTGTGAGGATCTCAGGTTTGCTGCTTTCCCATCATTAAAAATTTAGATTATCTTGTAATTCTGACCCTCTCTCACTGAATTAGTGCCTTTCTCTGCAGCTGGGCCTCCTCTTTCCAGAGAAAGTCCCTGTGTGAAGGGAGAGGAGTGAACCATCTACTGCTTTGGGCACTGGGCAAACACCCTTGACCAGGGATATTTATTGACTTTGTGGCAGTTGGATTAGATTTACACATCTTGTGGTGCTGATTTGGGTGTGAGTCACAGCAGAGCAAGACCTTGCTGTGGCAGGGAAAGGACAGGTGACCTTGGGTGGACAGGCAGTGGTGGAGTCCCCATCCC
This sequence comes from Hypocryptadius cinnamomeus, assembly GCA_013400635.1. Taxonomy (NCBI): domain Eukaryota; kingdom Metazoa; phylum Chordata; class Aves; order Passeriformes; family Zosteropidae; genus Hypocryptadius; species Hypocryptadius cinnamomeus. The sequence goes on along the minus strand of VYZP01048450.1, from coordinate 88,091 downwards.
TGCAGGGATTCAACAGTGGCTGCCCCTGGATGTGGCACCTGGGGACATGTTTTGGCCTTGGCAATGCTGGGTAAATGGTTGGATTTAATGATCTTGGAGATCTTTCCCAACCTAAATTCTGTGATTCAACTTGTGCTCTCAGGAATTTCTTGTGTTTTCCAGCCTGCTTCCTTGGAACTCTTCCTGGAGGACTGGCAGAGCCGAGCAGTTGTGCTTGCTTCTGACAGCCAGGTCCTTCCTCTTCCTCCATTCCCTTTTTTATTCTTCTGCTAAAGCATCCTGAGTGCATCTCCGCATCTTAGAAGATCTGACAGAATAATTTCCTCATTTCTCTTAAATGGGAAGATCCAGAGGTAAAAAAAGTAGTCTATTTGTATTTGTCAAAGGCAGTGGAGATGCTGTCAGGAGGATTCTGCCAGTCTGAAGTTAGGTTCAGTAAAAGAGAGAAAAAAAAAATTTCCTCTGTTGAACTGTAAAGCTGTGGTCAGCTGGATGTGTTTTGTTTGTTTGTTTGTTGTTTTGTTTTTGTTTTTGTTTGTTTGTTTTGTTTGGTTTTGTTGTTGTTGTTGTTTGTTTGATTGGGTTTTTTAAAATTTACTTGACCATTTACCAAAAAAAATGCAGTTACCATGTAATTGATTAAATGATGGTTGCCCAGCTCCTGATCCAACCAGCTGCTCATTTGCTTGCAGTACCAGAAATAACATTGTCTCCACTGAATGATCCTGACATCCCTGTAGCAGCTATAATTGCATTAAGTCAGTGATAATAGGAATGTATTCCTCTTCTTACCTTTATTAATCAGAAGATGAAAGCCAAAGCAGACAGGACTGTGTGGCCACTGAAAGCCCTGGAGTGTTTATATCAGGTCTGTAACTTCCCTGTATCCCAGAATCATGCCCTGCTTGGGGTTAGAAGGGACCTGGAGATCATCCAGTCCAGCCCCAGCTAGAGCAGATGGATCTTATCCAGGTAGGTTTGAATATCTCCAGAGGAGGAGGCTGCACAGCCTCTCTGGGCAGCCTGTTTCAGTGCTCAGTCACCCTCACAGAAAAGTTTATCCCTTTCCTGCAGAGAGCTTTCATACCATTCGTGTCATTCCAGAGGCTTCATGTTTTCCTTTGCATCCTGTGATTGACTTGTGATTATAATTGGTGAGCTTTCATCAGCTAATTTGTAAATATCTTTACATGTGGCTTGTAAAACTACACAAAATTAGAATTACTATGCTTCCTTTTCAAACCCAAGCAAAGCAAGCTGGGGTTGCAGCTATGCAGCAGCTGAGGCATGTACGTGTGTTTCTCTGAGCATGTAAATAAATGTCATTATTTGAAGAACAGGCTGAAGGCTTAAAACACATATGTTCCCTCTCCTGCTCCAAAACACAGCTCAGATAAACAGCAGAGCAAATCCTTTCCCAGGGATTTGCTTTTATTTATGTAGAAACTGGAGCACAAATGCTGGGCCAGTTTCTCTGTGCACACTTGGTTGGTTCTAAGACTTCTTCACAGGGACTGCCATGGCTCTGTGCAAAAATTAATTCCAAATATTTTAGCCTCCTCTGTGCTCAGGCTATAGTTGTGTCACCTCCTGAGAAGCCATCTGACAGTATTCTTTGAGGCTTCTGACATTCACTGAGTGCAAGAGCATCAGCACCAAAGCATGTTGTAACAAGCAGGAGGAGAGACTAGGAGCTTGTTGCAGAGGAAAAGAAGGAAAAGGGAAAATGAAGGAAACAAAATGATCTGGTTGGAAAAGACCTTGCTGTAAACCCCTCTGATTCATTTCATCCACTTCATGTGTGCACATGAGCACACATGAACAGCATGCACTCCAATGCCAATTTACCCCTCCCAGGGAGGGGATTTGGAGCTGAGCCCAGGGGCAGCATTCTGATTGCCCAGCTGCTGGGAACACGCTCCTGCTGACCCAAGGAATGACAGCATCACTGGTACTGTGGCTCTAGGAGAGGGAAAAGGGCCCCAATTCCTTGGATTCCTGTGACACTTGAGGGTGAATGGGAAATATGCTCACCACAGGTGCCTGAGCACGGTGTTCCTGATTTAGCTACCTTCTGCAGCAGCCCAGAGCAGCCCTGGCTCTGCTGCCCCTGGGGCTGACGTGATAAGATAAGCCAGGTCCTGACCCCTTCTGTTGCCATGGGATCAGCAGGAGTCAGGACAGCAGACACTGGAGGTGTTCTCATGGTGGGTTTTCTCCTCTCTGCACGTTTGTTTGTGGAACAGGGTTTGATGTTTGGTTAAGCCCAAGCCTGACTCCAGCTGTGAAGGCTGTGGCAGATGTGGGAAGTGGATGGAGTAGCAGCCCTGGCAGTGTGCTGTGCTTGGGAAAGGAGAGGAATTCCATGAGCATAAGAAATAATGAAATCTGGTGTTTTTTTTTTTTTTCCTAGAATTCATTTTCTAATGATTTTGGCACCTAAAAGCTTTTTTGCTGTGGCTTCAGCACTTAATGGGGCTCTATTTGTGGATTCTCCAGTGCTAAAGAATAAGAAGTGAATGCACGTGAGAGAATTCCCTCTCTCTCTGGGAGAATCAGACTCAGATACAAACCCAGAGAGTACCATACATCAGAGAAAAACCATGCTATTTCAGATTGCCATGATATCAGAGATTTGGATTTACTTGCTAAATGACTGTTGCAGCATTAGGTGTCCCAATGGAACAGTTCAGCTATGAATCAGTTTGTGAGAGCCTCATTTATTGATGTGTTCCAACTAGGTCTCTTAAAAAAAAATCAAATCACAAATTCATTTAACTATTTAACAGCACCAGATTAGGCTACATGTCAGCAAATCTACATGAATCCCTTTACAATAAACATTGTAGGAGAGTCTTGGGTGATGCATCAGTATTCATACTGAACAGAGGGGTATAATCAAATTTTAAAGTCCTAAAATGATTGTTACTCTGCTTTAAATAAACAGACACTTCCTAAAATTAATTCAGTCATGGAATCTTAGAATGGCTTGGGTTGGAAGGAATGTTGAAGGTTATCTTGCCCCCCTGGCATGGGCAGGGACACCTTCCACTGGTCCCCTAAGGCAGATGTAGATGAACACATTCTGGTGTGAGGTTTGCCATGGTCTGTGGGTTACTGACATTGCTGAGACAACTTGGTTCAGTGGCCTGAAACCCTTTTTGGATGAGCTACAGAACCTGACTCATCTTGAGAGGATGCAGGCATGGATAATGGGGACCAAAATTCGCTCTCCTTGGCAGAGATGGTCCCTGGAAGCAAAGGGCTGGAGGTGGCTGTGGCGTGCGTGCTGAGGAAGCCCCGAGGGTCTGAAGGCACTATGTTTAGATCTCACACCATCCATGTCTGGCTTGTTTCCTCCTCTGGCAGAGCCTGACTTCTCCTAACCCTTTCTGAGCACTTACTTCATCCTGTTTGGCTTAAGGCTTAGCCTAGCTATTTGTAGCTAGGCCGTATTTCCAAATGTGCCTCTTGTCTGTGACCAAATGAGGAGTGTCACAATAAATAAACCTGGGCACATCCAGTGTGAGAGGGGGCAAAGGTGAACAGCTGGCAGGTGCTGTGCCTAGGATCTCAGGACAGAATTGAGGCCTCCCCAAGGCTGGTTGTGAGTGGCATTGAGTGTTCACAGGACCCACCTCTGAACCGGTGCCCAACAGTGACCATGGATTTAACTTAGAGCTGCCAGGGAAGGTGGTTCATCATTGTGTGCTTGCAGAGAGGTGAGGTCCAAGGATTTATCTTGTAACTTCCTTTAAAACACCCTCCATTTGCTTTAAGGCCTTCCTTATGGGATCCCTGTGCTGCCACTGCTTTAAGCCTGGACAGCTCCCAAGAGGAATGGGAATGAATGGCTATCCTTGGCTTCTGCTGGAGGTCGCTATTTTCATGGGATTCCAGCAATTCAGAAGGACAGGAATCAGCACCCCAGTTGTTTTATTTGGTACTTTGTGCCAGAATGCCAAGCCTTTATTATAACATGTTTTCATCTCAAGTTACGGTAAAGTCTTTAATTCCATTTAAAGCAACTCCGTAAAGTATTGCACAAATGGAATAATTCAGGAGTATGTCAATTATGTCACATCCTGCATGATTTACACTGCTAAAATGGCAAGGATATGCAAATAGAAACAAATGTAATTTCCAGATGTCATTTGAATGCATTCCTTTAATGTTTTCAAAACAAAGAGATTGCTTTTGTGGAACATCAGCTCAGTCTGCAGGAATCGCTGCTCCTGACATCCCTTCCCCTGACAGAATGCAGCAAGAAAAATTAAATGGTATTTGCTCACTGCAATTTCCTGAATTTTTCTTATTTGTCTGATCTCTGGCTGATAGATGGGAAAGGGTTCTGGGTCATCAAAAAAGAGCTCCTTGTTTTGGCAGGCAAATATATGGAGCTATTTTTCAGGCTCATCATTATTTCTCTGCATGTTGTTGCCCTAATTTTCCATGTCCATCCATAACAAAAATGCCAATACAAAATTGAAATGTTTCATTTTAGCTTAAAAAAAAAAATATTACATGAGGCAACATGAATTCACTAAGCCTTTCACTTGAAATTGGAAGGGGTGGGTTATTTTGTTTTTTGTCAGGAAGTGCAAATCCCATAATTTTGGCCAACTCTGCTCATACCTGGTGTTGGGGTAGACCCCATTTGTCACTTTCACTTTGTTTTCTTCTACTCATAGCCCTTTGATATCCTCATTCCAGTAAGCAGCAAAATAGGAATTTCTCTGGTCTGGGATGCTGACTGTGGAGATGCCCTACAGCTTTGCCTGGAATTCTGTAGGCACTGAGCATTAAAGGAAGGAGCTGTGGGAATGCATTCTGCTCAACACAATAACATGTTGGTTTGTAGCACTTAAATCCAGGAGATATTTCTCTGTATTTGGACTGAGGCTGAAGACTGTGCTCATTCAAGCAGTTCAGAATGAAGGCTGTAATTCAGTCTCACTGTGGCTGGCCATGTGCCCTAGAGTGAGCCTCTTATGGAGTTTAAGATGGGATAGTGCTGGAAGCTGGTTACCAGAGACTTCAGCTGAGTTCCCCATGTCCTTTGGCCACCTTACACACACCAAATCTCTGGGGCAAGCTGATTTTCTTTCCCCTCCTTGCTCATCAATGCCTGACTAAGTGGGCAGTACAGTCTCTGGAGGGTTTTCTGTCCACAGGTGCTTTGTAGGGTTAATCTGGTGTCACACCACAGGCTATGTGAAAGAGCACAACAGGTCTAAAAGATAGGATGGGAAGCTAAGGATTATGTGGATTTTTACTAAGTTCTTGTAGTTCTACATTTGAGATTCTTCTGAAGTTGCAGAGCTGGTGCTGAGTGAGAGTCACAACCTCCCAGAGCTGCCTAATCCTGGAATCCAGTGCAATATTTATGGGGAATTATTTCTCCAATGGTTGCATTGGTCATGCTCTGGTTTTTGATTTGGAGGGCTGGAAGAGGGCAGGAAATGCCTTTTGGTGCTGTGATTCACCCAGGAAAAACCTTTGCAGTTGAGCTGAGGGTAGGACTAGATGACACCATGAGTATTTTGAAGGTGTGAAATACCTGTAGGGTTTTTGAACATTGTAAATGAGGAATATGGGAACCCTGTGATGGCTTTGAGACCCACTGCTGCTAGAGAGGAATTCCCCTTATCGCTGGAAACCAGCAGTTTAGTAATCTGGAACTGGAAACCAGGTGTATAGTAATCATCTTTAACTCTGTTATTTGCTCTCAAGCTGTATTATTTTGCTGATTATCTGTCATGCCCTAATGCATTTCCCCGTCTTTTAACTCTGCTCTAATTATAATTGCTAGGATTAGACTTTTATATTTATAACAAAGATCAGCTTAAAATCCCACTCTGAAACAGGATGAAGCACTTCCATATAATTCTAGCAATCTGGTACAGATCAGCTGCAGAAGAATTGGTTAGGTTGAAATTATTCCCTCCTATATAAAAAATACCAAATACTTGCAGAAAACCTGTAAAGCCATTGATTGTGCAGATGACACTGTTTGTGTAAGGGGGTGGGAGCAAGTATCCAAGGTGTAATTTTGCCCCAAGGTTTCTTGACTTCTCAGCCTGTCCTATTAAAAACATGCTCATTTTCTGAGGATCTCAGCTGTCCAAAGCAATCTCTCAGGGCCAAAAAAAGGGGTTTTCCTCCATCTTTTTATGTAATGCATCCTTTATACCTTTAGTTACGTACCTCTCACCTGCCTCAAACTAGTTCTGTCACAGCAGCTACAGAGGGAATTGTCTTGTATAGGGTACATTTGGGTTATTATTGTTTCACACCAATATTTGTGCTCACCAAAACATTCTTTTGCAAGAAAACAATTCTTGCAAAACCAAACTGAGATTAGATACCTGGATAAGAAGGATTAATTCTAAAGTTAGCATTTAGAGTTCCTTGGAAGCTCCAAAATGGGCCCAGACATGAACATTTTCTGGAGATTTTCCAGAGATTTCAGGTCCTTCATTTACCCTTCCCCAGAGCACACAACTTCATCCCAGCAGAGGCAGAAGGAATGGTGTCTTTATATTCTCTTGCAGATCCTTATATACAGGTTAGTATTCAAAGGTAGGTTACAAAAGAGTAGAAATCCCATTTTTGAATCAAATCAATGCCAAAATCAAATAAAGAGAGACAGGATTCCACCCAAATTCCACGGGATTCCTGTTAAATTAGGTACAGGTGTCACTTCCAATAGTCTGGGCACACACTGTCAGCAGGTCCAGGATCTGATTTCTAGTATATTTCCATTTCCCCCAGATGACCCCAGCTGGAGTGAAGCACCACTCTCTGCCCATGCATTCATTTAAAGCACAAATAATGACAGCTCTGGCAGCTCGTTGCTGTCAGCTTAATGAAAGCAGCCTGCCAAATTCACAGCTGGGAACCTGGCAGCAGTTCTTATGTCACCAGCCCCATTTCACCCACGCTGCCAAATGTGAGGCTCTTCTGAGAGACCCCATCACTTCCATTTCTTTATTAGAACCTTTCATACACCACTAATACATCTTCAAAGCACTATATTTTTTCCCCCTACTGAAATCAAACTTGAGAGGCAAGGTTTGATCATACAAATCATGGTACCTGAGAGGCTCAGTCACTCAGCTCTGTTGTTCCCAGGTTCTGACCAATGTTCTTGGAGTTTCCAGGAGAGGAGCTGGATTACAACTGACCACAGTGAGACCTGGCCCCAGATTTACATCCCTCTGCAATGATGACCCTTGCAGAAATAGCTTTGGACAGGTAATAGGATTATCGGGAGGGAATTAGAAAATTCTGTTCATTAGTTTGAGCCAATGAAGCTGCAGAGTGGAGAGAGGTTTAAAGGATTTGGTGCATAAATATAATTGGACAGGGAGAAAAACAACTGTGCTCCAAGAGCCATCACAGATGGCACCTTGCTATTGCAGAGCCAGGTACGTTAAAAATGCTGCAAATATACTGATGGATTATAGGAATGGTGTAAGAACCCATTACTGGGTGCAGGAAAGCTGCCCTTACAATCATAATGGCCTTTTCATTTTTTTCTGAGACTCCACAGTTTATAAAAAGGATAAAAGTATTTACAGAAATTACAGAAATTGTGCTAATATTTAAATAAATCACCCAGTCATACCCAGTTACTCATTAAGCACTGATAGGGCCCAAATGAAAAAAGGGTGGGGGAGAATTTTGTTCTGTGGAAGACTATGAATATCTTATGTGGCATTAAGGAGCATTAAATTCTAAGCAGTTTTAAATGGAAGGCTTGCATTTAAATACCTGCATCTGTAGCTGTGACATGTAGATGGATGCTCTGCAATCAAGAATATCACAGAATCCCAGAATGGTTTGGGTTAGAAGGCACCTTAAAGCCCATCCAGTGACACCCAGCTGCCATGGGCAAGGACACCTTCCACTATCCCAGGTTGCTCCAAGTCCCATCCTTGGACACTTCCAGGGATCCAGAGGCAGCCACAGCTTCTCTGGGCACCCTGTGCCAGGGCCTCTCCACCCTCACAGGGAACAATTTGTATCACTCCCTGTCTTAACCAAAATCAGCAAGCTGGAACCAGTTAAAAAACTTACATAGACAACATCCTTCACAGGTGCAATCTTTATGGTTATTGCTCCATTTGAACATTGAGCAAGAGTTGCAGGGTACCCAGAGCTTTTGGAATTGTGTCTCAGGAGGGGTTGCTGGAGTGGCTGGCTGGTGGCTTAGGTTATCCAAGCTTTTGTACTAATAACACTGAAAGCTCTCCAGAGGTCTGAGTACTTGTTAAGACCAGCCTTCATTAAGCCTCATCTTCCTGATGTCAGAAAGGCTGGGACAAGGAAAGCCCCTCCTTCTCCCCGTGGGGTAGGATCAGGTTAGGGGACATTTTCACAATTGGGTGTTTTCAGGATTGTTATCAGCCTCTGTCCTTGGAGTTTCTCAAACCCAGCTGGTGATTCCTGGGCAGTGTGGTAGCTGGCCCTCCTTGAGCAGGGGCTTGGACTGGAGCACCAGCTTTAAAAAACCCCACAGTTCCGAGAAAGCTAAAATGGCAACAAATTCTTTTAAAATGAGACATTCCACTTCAGTGACATTTTCCCCCCAACTTCCAGCATTTATGTAGAATTTTATGTTCCGTTGTTCTTTGCTTGTTTGCCTGGTTTTGTTCCCTGTTTGGCCTAGTGGAAGGTGTCCCTGTCCAAGGCAGGGAGTTGGAATGAGATGAGCTTTAAGGTCCCTTCCAACCCAATCCACTCTGGGACTTCAGTGTCTCTCTTTACTAAGAGTTATTTCCTACCTGACATGCATGAGCTGCCAGAGATTCCAGGTTCTTCATTCCTCTCACTTCCTTATGGACTATCTAAATGTCTTTTATAAGATAGTTGTTAATTTTTAATGGAAGAACCCATTAAATTGAGAAGCTCACTTAGCTCGCTTCCAAAGGGCAAACCAAGAAATTTAATTCCCTGTGAAAACATATAAAACATATAAAATCATAGAGTTGTGCAGGCAGAATTCAGTTCAGCAGTGAAAGAGCTGATAGAGCTTTTCCAGGGCCCCACAGGAAGACACAGGCAGGGGAGAGGGGCCAAGCAGGGAATGCCTAAATATAAACTTGTCAGCTTCCAGTTCTTTGAAGATTTAAGCTGGGATTCCATTGGAGACTGCTTTGTATTTGAGCAGGATATTGAATACTGTTTTTTCTAAATGCTGAACCTTCTACTTTTTTCTGTTTTGTCCAATTTTGCAACTTCAGACTGTGAGATGTTCTCTTATTTTGGTGCAAGGCCTGGATATGATTTAACTCCACCATCCTCTAGGTTCTCCCTCCTGCAAATCACAGAAATGGAAAAAACACCATTAAAAATTTTCAGTGTGCCTGTGGAGGCAACCTTTGCATCTCCAAAAAAGCTTTGTCAGGCCTAAATATGACATTTTGAAACAATTTAGTCTTCTCCAACTGGTAAGCTTTATTAAATTTTTAGGGTTTTCCTGTTTTGCTATGTCTTTATCTCTCTTTTTCTTTTCTTTCTTGTGAGATATCTCTTCTACAGCTTTAAAACTCTTAATGCCCTTAATGTTTTTAATTTAGATTACATTTTCACTGCTAGTGACTGCACTGTACATGTCACAACTTCAGACAAAATATCTGTCCAAAAAATGGATTACTAGTGTTATTTTGTGATAGTTTTATATCTAATGATGAAGAATTTGCACTTGCAGGAATATCTACAAAATTACAGTTGTTCATCACTGGCTCAAAAAGCCCCTTTGTTGCAAAAAGATGAATTAAATCTTGACAGGGAAACTGATCCTAAACCAATTAGGAAAACTCCATTTGTTTGCATCTTTGTCATTGAGTTAAGGAAGATTAAAATGCAGAGCAGGAAGAGGTGCAATGTGCTTCCCATGCCCAATTTGTCATGGAGCTGCAGCATCCTGCCCTGTTGCAGGTCTGAGGCAAAACAAGGCTTAAAATTGTGGCCAATTTAGTTGCTTTTCCACTGAAGAGGTCAGAGCAGCTCCTGCTGTCAGGGAGAAACTGGGCCCACCTTCCCACTGCCCAGCCATCCACTGCCCTCCTGTATTTTTGCAGTTTGTGCAATAATTGGTGTGTTGGTTTTGCTCCTGCTGTGGCCAGTCTCCATCACCCAGGACGATGGCTCTGTTCCTGCTGGCAGTGACCTTCCTGCCTTTCAGGAGGGGTGAGGAGAAGCCATATTCCCAACTGGCCATCCTCTGGCATGGGACTTCTGCTCCTTCATGCTGGCTGCCCAGCCTGTGTGTCCTGAGCGATGCCTAGGCAAGGCTGGCCTCAAATGCTGGTGTGCAGTGGAGATGTCTGCGTTCCCTTGTGGGCTCAGGAACGCCTGAGGTGTGCCAGACTGGGAGCCAGAGGGGCTCAGGCACTGGAAGGTTCCTTTAGGGAGTCACCCTCTTGGTTTTAGGAGTGCTTTGTACATTGAGCTGAGTCTGTTTGCCTCCAAAATCTGTTCCAGTGAGGGTCAACGCAGAACTGCTGAAAGCCTTTGGGGAGGGGTGTAAGTGCTTCTGGAGCCCATCGTTGCATCCAGAGGGACGATCCTTATCCATATCCTGCTTCAGTATAATGAATTTGTCTTCCAGACAGGTTCACCGAGCTTTTGATGTTCCTTTTTTTGTCGAACATTTGGCCTTTCTTTTGCACCATTCCGTGTTGCCTATAGAGGTCGGTGCTTGCCTGGGAAAGCACAGCCGGGTGCTGGAGCTCTGCTGTCTCTGTCCTTACATCCTCTTTGCTTCAGAGGTGCTTCCCCCCTCTTCCCTGCAATAAAAACATTGCATTCATCTCTTCCGAGCTTCTAGAGACGTCCCTGGGAAGGAAAGTGCTGGTATGTATATTGGTACATCATTAGGCTTTGCTACCTTTAACAGATTTTAAAAGATCAAGCATGGTATTTAAAAAAACCCCCAAGAACTTGACAGTTCGTAAAATATTTGCATATCTTAAAGAGGAGTAGAGGATAATTCAGAGTGATAACTGTGTCTGTAGTTATCACCTTACATATATTTTATGCAGTCTTTTGCTGGCTGAGCACATGAAATGTTTTCAGTGATGTGCTTGTGGAACGAAGTGCTCCCTCTTTATCCTGACACTCACCCCCCGTGATCTGTCAGGGGTAGTAACAGCACGAGAGCAATGATACCGTCTGCCAGAGATTGTGGAAGATATTTGGGGAAATAAAGTCTGTGGAGTGGTTTTGAGTGAGGGAAGTGTAAGAGCCGTCACTCAACAACCAGGTTGTGTTTTGTAAGGAATTGTCTCCTCAAATGTTCTTTACACAAACCACAGGTAATGTTTCTAAACACATTTAAATATGTTATTTTAAATTAATTTCTGTGTGCTTTCACAAGGCAAGTGAGGTGAGAATAGTATTTTAGTATTAGTATTAGTATTTAGTATTATTAGTATTTTAATTAGTAGTTCTATGTGTTCCTATAATTAAATTGGCCTAATCCCTCCTTGAAGACTGACCGTAATTCTACAAAAATCAAACCAATTGATTTAATTGGATACTTCTTGGGACTTCATTCATTGGGAAGTTTCTATGGAGGGTAGGTTATCAATGAAATGGTTGTGGAAAGTGTGGTGCACCCAGAGCTTTTGGAAATGTATTTGTGGAAATCTTCAGCTGAAAGCAGTTATAAATAATTTGTAATATTCATTTTCCCTCCTTAAAGGTGTTGTCTCCTCCTAAAGCATCTTGGCAGTGGTTGAGGGATTCTGAGTGTTGAAATCCAGTTTGCACCCAGGTGTGCTCCCCCTAACTTTTTATTAAGTTAACTTCCCAATCTACTTTTAAATTTTTTTTACAAATTTTAAATAAGTGCATAGGGCAGCATGATGTATGGCTTTCTCAATTTACATCTAGGCAAATGAAGATCGCTCTCTTTCAGATTTTCTTTGGAATCTGAAGCTGGAAGGGAGCACTGTTACCTAAAGCACTGAAATATTCTCCTTACACCTCAGTTTCTGCTGGCTTGGTGTGTTTAGGCAGCAAATTCTTTCACCAGAACAATGGGTAAAGGGTGAGGCTGGGAGCAGTTAAATGATGCAGTTTCTATACTAATTTGTTGCCACGTAATGAGACTTTTGTGCCTCTTTCACTACTGCTGATAGCCTCTGCTTACTAACATTAATGGCAGCTTGGGGTGAGATGAAACAATTCTCCCTTTGTCTTCTCATAGGGGTTTGCCATGTATGTGGTTCCACAACAGTGATGTATGACCTTCATCTTGCCACTCCTCAATATGATCATAGCGTTCTTCATACTGGAAGAGACCTTGAAACTCATCCAGAGCCACCCCCTGCTCTGGGCAGGGACACCTTCCACTAGCCACTAGGTTGCTCCAAGCCCATCCAACCTGGCCTTGGACACTGCCAGGGATCCAGGGGCAGCCACAGCTTCTCTGTCCCAGGGTCTCCTCACCGTCATATCAAAGAATTTCCTCCTTAAATCTAATCTAAATTTCTCCTTTAATCCTAAATCCACTACAGACCATAGTAAAAACTTCTCTCCACCTTTCTTTTAAGCCCCCTTTTGGCACTGAAAGGCTGTAGTAAGGTCTCCCCAGAGCATTTTCTTCTCCAGGTTGAACAACCCCAACTCTCTCAACTCTTCTTTATAGTGGGAGTGCTCCAGCGCTCTGACAATTTTTGTGGTCTCTCTGGATCAGCTGTAACAGATCCATGTCCTCCTGTGCTGGGCCCCAGGGCTGGGGCAGCTCTGCAGGTGGAGTCTCACCTGAGTGGGACAGAGGGCCAGAATCCCCCCCTTTCCTGCTGCTCTCTGGGAATGCAGTCTGGGATACCACTGTCTTTCTGTGTGCCAGCACTCGTGGCCAGGATGTCCCATTTGCCACCCTACCAGTATCCCCAAATCCTGAGCATTGCTGAACTTCAATCTCAATTTGGCATCACGCAGACAGTGTCACCTAGGATGTCAACAATGTGGCACCTCACTCTCATGGGTGAGGTGCAAAGGATGCATTGCAGAAATCTGTTGTGAATGTGTGTAACAAAATGAAAGTATTTTCACAGAGAAAAGCATCAGGTTCAAAACTGAACACAGCAAACTGGCCCATCAGTCACCCCACTATTCAAAAGCTTTGATAGTCAAGTGAGGACAGCTTTCATGTGTTTGTTTTCCTTCCTAGGATTAACCAGAGCTCCATACATGGTTCAGTGAAGGTTTTAAAAGCAAATTGGAAGTTTTCCCTTAACAGGGTGCTGTAGACATTAATTTGTCACACAGACCTCTGTCAGGATGACAGGTTGCTGCACCCTGCAGTAGGTGGATGTCTGCATCCAGGATGTCACTGCTCCTGGTACAAAGAGTTTGGAGCTGAACCTGCTGCTTCCTAGAGCCAGGCCACACAGCTCCCCCTGCTTTGGATGACAATTCCAAGGATCAGAGTACACATGGGTGATGTGGTGGAGAGCCACTCTGTGTGTGGTAAGTCACCTCTGTGCAGTTGTGGAATCCCAGAATATCCTGAGTGGGAAGGGACACACAGGGATCATGGATTTCAACCCCTGGCCATGTACAGACCCCCAAGAGTCCCACCTTGTGCATCCCTGGGAGCATTGTCCAAAAGCTCCTGGAGCTCTGGCAGGCTCTGTCACTGAGAGCCCAGCAAGGGCCTTTTGGATCTCTCTTCTATTTGCCTGTTTTGAAGCAAACCCAAACAAACCATTTCTTAACAGCAGAGGAGTGCAGGCCTTGCTGGTCTCCTTAAGCTCCTTCTCAGATTTCTTTCCAATGTCCAGCTGCTCCTCCAAAGTTTATTTAAAGTTGAAAGCCATGGGCAGCAGTGAAACTCTAACTGCTTGTGTTAATATGGGGTTTGTGCATCTTATCAAGGGCATCTTTTCAGCAGCTCTTCGGAGAATCCAAATGTCAGGCTGCTTGTGCTGGTTCTCTGTGTGCAAGGTCTGGTGGGAGGTCTGTATGAGGGCTGTGGTTACAACACAGGGAGAAAATTATTATAAAACCAGGGGATGGATAAAAAAAAAAGGAGCAGAACTTCCTGGGGCAGACACACAGGGGAGAGGGACAGTTATTCATAGTCCTGATATAACACTGCACGTCACAAAGTGATGCAGGGCCGAGCCCGATGAATTTGGAGCAAAATGAGGAAATAAGGCAGCAGTACACGCAGGTATTTATTTAATCAGCACATAATCACAGAGAGGTCTTTGGAAGGAGCCCTCTGTTGGTCATCGGGCCCAGTCCCTTGCGTCATGGAAGAGTTTAGCAGCGCCCAGCCGCCCCTCCGGCCAGGGAGGCCCAGGGGTCATTGTGGCCAGCAAAGAGGTTTCTTGGCTGCTCCTGCACTGTCCAGCTCTTACAAAAAAAAAAAAAAAAGACTTCAGCGTAGCGTTGTTGAACTCTGGGAAGTGACAGTAAAAAATGGGATAGCTTGGGCTCCATGGTTACTGCTTCCCAGGAACTTCCAGCCCAGTGTTTTCAGTGGAGAAATAAACTTGTAATTTTGTCTTCTGAGCCGGAGTTGTGGAACATGTTCCCTGGGAGCTGAAGTTCGGGGTTTTTTCTGTCTGAGTTTTTGTTAAAGAATCTGGGGCTCAGATGCACGTGCTGGTTTATGTTGTCCTATACATAGAACAACGTAAACCGTATGTGTGTGTGTGTGTGTATATATATATATATATATATGTATGTCATCTGTATATGTTTGTGTTCCACACACATTCAGACCTGGCAGAGTGTGACTTCTTGAGTTGCTTTTGCTTCCTTGGAGGAAAGGAAAAATTACAGAAGTTTAATTAATTGAAAATTACTTTTCCAATCAAGAGTTGCTTTTTTAGTGCAGTGAATTATCTAGACAGACTCTGTCTTATCCATGTGTGATCCTAAATAAAGTTTGCAAAGAATTTTTGAGATTTTAGGTCTTTCGTGAACTCTTTGCCTTGGGTATTTGAGATTCAAATTTATTTTTCATGCATGTGATTTAGTAAAAATCTGGAATGGGATAATGTGCTAGCTTTGCTTTTTAGGAGACAAGGATAGATCCTGAGGTTCCATGTTACAAACTTCAGCTTGAAATGTTTCCTACATTTGTGTTCTGTTGTCCCTTCTTGTAGCTTTTACCTTTCACAAGACTCTTGAATCTTTCTTTACCAGTCCTCTTCATGGATATTCCTATTTCATAGTCTTTAGCTCTCTTTCAAGTCTTTGCCTTTCCTCAGGTACCACTACAATAATGGGCTAATTGCTTCCTTTGGCACGCTGGCATGTCAGATTCCCAAACTCAAAAAGGTAGGAACAGACTATAAATAGGCCCTTGGCCTTTTCTGCTGTCCTTGGGCATTTCTGTTGCCTCATCTGCCTTTTCAAAGAGTTGCTTTGTGGAACCTGCCAGCCACGACCTGAGGGGGAGGATTTCTGCCTTGTCTTGGCACAGTGTTAATGGCACCGTGCACAACAGCTCTATAATCTGGCAGATCCCAGATTTTAAGGAAAATATATTGTTTTCTCTGTTTCCTGGGGCTTTTACTTTCTCTCTTACTTAAACTAATGCATTTCTTAAATCATACTTGTGTTGGCTCCCATTCTTGCCTGATTTATGTGTTAACATGTCTGTGCTGAAGGCTCTTTACTTTTCCATAAGCCTCCAAGAGTTTGGATCTTTTCTTTACCAGCACTGCAGCCTAATCAAAATCATGCCTCAAAATCTTGCAGTTCTAAACACTTCTGTAAAAAAACTCATAAGCAGCTACTTTATTTTCATCGGCTGTGGAAATCCATAGCAGTTAGATTTTAGATTTTAGATGTGAGAATTAATGTTTGTGAACATCTCTCACAAGTTTTATTTCCTGAGCAGTGGGAATGCTGGGAGTGGCATGTTCCTCTGTTCAGAAATGTGCAGCTGCAGAATATATCAAAATATGGTTATTTAGATGAATGTTTAAGGAATGTTTTCCTCTGAGGAAAGAGGATGATCTGAAGGTAATTTCTGAACAAAGAATCTTTTGCAGATTATTATAAATGGACCTGTCAATATCTAACGGAGGCCCTTTTAACTCAGCTCATGAAAAGGTTGTAGAAATGCACATAGGAATCAGTCTTGGCACTATTTCTTCCTTTACCAACTGCATCATAAAGTATCCAGGGAAATGCTGAAAATTTTTGCTTGGTCCTTATCATTTTGTCAGTAATGATTGCCTGAGTAATCACTGTGAGTATTTAAACCTCAAGTTCTTTTCCACATGAGAAGATGATCGCTATCCAGCAGAAGGAAAAGGTCTGCAGGGCTTTAGTTTTCATATGTACTTACATTTTTTTTCTTATCTTTCTGTGGATCTGATATTGCCAGGTTGGATGAGCTCACCAGATCTTTTGCCCAAAGAGTTTAATGTAAAAATGGAAAGGCAGAAGGACATCCATGGTCAAGACTCTCATTTAGGTTGGAGTAGAACCCTAACCCAGTGTGATGGTACTGTCTCTTCTGGCAATCTTTCATCTGACAGCAACTCACTCAAGAAAACTTGGAGCCCTGGCCACCCTGAGATTTAGATATTAACAGGAGTGGCCTTTTGAAACTCCTGTGCTGTGTGTGATCCCCGCAGCTGTCCCGTGTTGTTTATAAGTCAGGAGCCCAAAGCCTATGACATGAGCAATAGGAATTTGCTTGTAAATCAGCATCTGGTCAGGACATACCAGAGGCTATAGGATGTGTGTGTAATATTGTGGCTGAGTGCCCACTGAAACCCCCTGCTCTCACCACCTAAGCCCCTTAGCCTCCTCTGAGAAATCCCAGGCCATGGAATCCAGCGGGGGGAATTAAAACTTCACCGTCATCAGCTGTCGGTCGAGAGAGGAGCGTGCTCGATGCATCACCATCTCTCATTGTCAGCAGTGATTCATGAAATGCAGCTGAACTCCAGGGTGTCCTGAATCAAATAAATCCATCCAGGGAAGTCTCACCAGGACACACACGTGAATCTTTGTGTGTGAAGAAGAAGCTGAGTATGAGGGTGGGCAGGCCCTGGCACAGGGTGCTCAGAGAAGCTGTGGCTGCCCCTGGATCCCTGGCAGTGTCCAAGGCCAGGTTGGATGGGTCTTGGAGCAACCTGGGAGAGTGAAAGCTGTCCCTGCCCATGGAAGGAGGTGAAACAATATCAGCTCTGTAGTGCTTTCCAACCCAAACCATTCTGGTATTCCATGTGAAACACTGTACAGCTGTGCTGGGGTGTTCCCAGTGGAGAAATCCATGGAGGTGTGTGGGGGGTTAATGTCACACCTTTCCTCTATTGCCCTTGTAACAGGAGCAAGAGGAAAGAGGCAAGTGAGAATTCAGCTGTTTTCACAGTTAAGGTCAAAGGATTTCTGAAGAGCCTGCACAGCAGTGTCAGCACCACCTCGGACTGGGTGTGCTGGGCCAGCAAATGATTTACTGGAGGAACTGCAGGGAGAGAGAGAGAAAACTGTGTGTGAATGTTTGGTTTTTATGGCACAGAGTTCATTTTTATCTCAAGACAAATACTACTGAATTGTTCTGCAGAGATGTATCCCTTTACAAGCAGTGGGACTTCTAAGTAGCAATGACAGGAAGGTGATGAGGAAACTGTGTGGATGATGCAAGTACCTGAAAGGAGGATGAGCGAAGTGAAGGCTTAAGATGAAATGAATGTATCTTGCTCTTTCCAGGTTTAATAATCGCAGTTTTACAAGCAATTAAAAATAGACTAAACACTTTAAAAAGATATCATCTCTCCTTTCCCTCCTTGGCAACAGGTGGAGAGTGATCCTGCAAGAAGCACTTGCTGCTCACACGCTTTCAGCAGCCCCTGGGGATATGGATAACTGGCTTAAATTCCAGCAGGATGCTGTAATTTATGTTCCATGGCTGAGCAGACACATCTGGCCTGGGCTTAGGGGACCACAAAGATGGCTTAAAGCTTCCTTAACGTTGTAACCCCTCTCCAAGTTAAATACATCCCACAGCTGTTACTGAAGGTTGTGGTCATTATCTTCTCCTGTATTTTTTCTGCCTTTAGGGTTTGTTGTGTAGTTTCATAAACTGGAATAGGTGAAGCAGGAGTTGTTGGAAGGAGACATTTTCTCATTTTTGCTGACTTTCCCCTAGTCTCTCACTGGTAAGGCTTGAGAATCTTTTCCAAAGTGGTAGATAAGGCTCTATCTAGTAATGGAAAAACCTCATTCCCATGTTCTAGTGGTTTAGTGTTGACCCTTTCCAGACATGTATTTTGGCTTCTCTCTGCTGCAGCAAGAAGAAAAGGAGATGAAGGAGGTAGGACTGGCTGTCTCCTCTTGCTTTGGGGTTCTTTGTGTATACATTTGGATATTTCAGTGGGTTGCGCCAATATAAATATTTAAAGAAAAACAACAGAAATCCCCAACTGTAGTGGAGAGCAGCTCCAGAGCCACTTCAGAGAACATCTGTATCAGGACAGCTCTTGACTGCGAAGGAGGAGGGTTGAGCATGTTACCAAAAGATGGGAGATAATTGCTAGGCAAAATCACAGCCCACCCTGGCACTCCCCCCTGGTCTCCAGACAGCAGGAAATCAGGCTGGTGTCAGACTGTGGGGGGCTGGGAAGAAAGCCACCAAGCCTCCCTCCTTCCTCCCCACTCCTCGAAATGCCAGCGTGGTTTTCTCACTGTCCTGAGCCCTCACAGCTGTGCACACGTGTGGGGAGTCCCTTGGAGCACAGCATGGGGTGGGAACGGAGACCATGCAGGGCAGGAGCACCATGGACTCAGCAGCAGCATCTCCCCAGGATTAAAAGTGTCTGAGCTATTGCAAACCCTGTGGAGAAGGGCTGCTTTCCAAAGCTGCTTCCCAAAGAAAAACTAGAAACAGTCCTGTAATCCCTGTACACAAACACTGGAGCAGATATTGCCAATGATCAATAAAGGGCGGTCACATAATTTGATTTATTTTAAATGGTCTGGGAGGTCTTTTCCAACCATAAGGATTCTGATTTAATACTTACAGCCAAAGAAACTTTCTGCTTTCCTAGCTCAAGAGGCCTCAGCACAGGGTTTTAGGGAACCAGTGCAAGGAAAAATGGATATTTCTGGTTTTGTTTTTCTTCTCATTGACCTGCCACGACTTCAGTCTCTGAAATAAAAGAAACGCTTGTGCTCTGAAAACATTTTTTTGTTTTGTTTTCTTCTTGAAGAAAAAGTACTTTATTCTCTGAAGTTGCCTGAGTGTAGATAAAATTATCTTCAGAAAATTTACTTCAGCCATGCCAGCTATGGAGCTGTCTCGCACGCTAGATGGATTCTTGAGGACATGTTATGTACATAAAATTTTTTAATATAAGCAGATTTAATTCTCTTCCCTCTCCCCTTTCAATTAGGCCAATTGTGAACTTCTGAATCAGAAAAATCACCTTTTTTCCCTGCTGGAACCCCCTCTCTGATCCATTGTGTTGATTTGGCACAGCCTGGTTTTTGGGTGCGGGGGCGGGCACCGGGGTAGTTTCTATGAGAAGCTTCTAGAAGCTTCCACTATGGCCCACAGAGCCAATCTCTGATGGCTCTGGAGAGGGACGTGGCCCAATTAGAGAGGTTGTGGTGACATATTTAGGAAGAAAATCAAAACAGCACACAGTTTTTTTCCCAGGGCTGGCAAAGCGCCGCCGTTGGGGGCCATCCCTGGCAGGGTGGCACTGCACCGCGGCCGACGCCATCTCGGGGCAGCCCACACGAGCCCTGCCTGCCTGAAAATTTTTACTTGAAATTGTCCAGATGGCTTCTAACTCCTCTCCCCCGCCAAGCAGAAATAATCAGCAAATAAAACCAAAAGGTTTCCCCTCAGTGATATTCCCCGCCTGACCTCTTTTCCAGGCTTGGAAGGAAAGGATTCACCATTTTCAATGCCTGCTGGGGCTGGCAATGACTGCATAGCCTGTTATTCACTGGGTTTAGCATTCAACATCACCCTGAAGAGCAAAACATATTGCCCCATGCCTCGGAAGAGATCCCTGTGGTGAGGAGATGACTCCATCAGCTGAGCTCTCTTTCTTTGTCCGCTTATTTTCCAACTGGATGCATCATTCCAGTGTCAAAGCACTCCTTCAGTCACGGGGCCCTTGAACTTGGGATGTGTCACAGACATTTGCTGCTGCTGCCTTGGGTTTCTCCTCCTCTCTCACTGCCCTGCTCCTCCTCCAGCGTGTCCTTCAGCATGGGGTGAGTGCACGTAGCCTCTTAACAGTGAAAAAAAATTAATCACAACCTATTGTAGTTTGTGTTTTACTCATTTTGTTATTTTTCCAGGTTACTGATTCATTGAAATTTCTGTGCAAATTTCTGTGGTAAGATCTAAGGTGTCAAAATATCTCCCCGAATGCTTGATTATCTTGGCTGCTGTAATTTCCTTTTTGAGATGTTTTGACTGGAAACAATGATGGTGGACTCAAAACTAATGACTCACTTTCAGAGAATGGGGACTTATTTGAATTCTTGGAATTAGCAGGGGAATATGCAAAGTACCTCTCCACATTTTCACAAGGGTTCAGTGTGAGCAAGCCAGGTGGTGACCACAGATAGGTTTTGAGAAGGATGACTTTGGACTCATTCATTTGAGAGGAGCAGTGTATCCAGGGACAGAAGAGGGTAGAAGTGTGGCCTTTGCTTTGGTGGTGATTAATGAAATGGATTGAGTTAATGAGATCATTAGTGTTTATGTATGGACCACGCAGCCCAGCTTGTTTGTCCTACTGTGGCACAGCAGGTAATTTGTTCACTGCTCAGCAACCGTTCTAGTAAATGTTTGGCTGTTGCTCATTCTGCTTTATAAACCACCTGGCAAGAGATGTGATTACAAAGAAATATTTCTAAATATGTGGTAGCAGAAGGGTAACTGAGGGAGAGGCAGGGGGAAATCTCTCATGAAACGTTAATGAGACTACTTTTAATACTTTCGTGATCAGCTAACTGCCTCAAGAGGTGTTTCACACTCCTTAATTGCACAGGGATATCTTTGCTTTCTGGTTGTCTCTTGTGGCCCAACGCCTTTCTGGCTTTTCAATGTAAAGCTCAGTGACAGATCAAGGTCCCTTAGGACTCCCGTGTCCAACTTTTGTCTTGGAGTTAAGCACAGCTCAGTGAGCTACACCTTAAAAAAAGTGAATTTATCCATAAAACTTAGGTTATTTATTTATTTTGATTTTGGACAGCACAGCTATGACCAGGAGGGTCACAGACATAATGCAGGTTCTTTTGTAGTACCACGTTCCTCACTCAAAATCTGACCTCAGTCACTCTTTCAGGAACAACATCAGCAAAAGAAAAGATAAATTCAGGGTTTTGGGTTCCCTTTTATCACCCACTGCCTGTTCTGTATTGATGCATTTTAGGCATTTTGAGCGTAACCTGTTTGAAAAAATTGACACTAATTTGACAGACTGCTTCCAAACAAATAATTAACTGCCCAAACTTACTTTTGACTACTCTTCATCAAAGGCAATACCTCTGAAAGCAAACAAAATGAGAATTCTTCATTGCTGCTGGGGTGTCTGCGCCTGACTCACAAAATACAGGTGTAGCAATGACCCTCTTTCAGTTTCCAGTTTTCTGTTCTGAGGCTGGAAAATCCCCAAATTACACGACCTGTCACTTTGCTTTGGTATGCAGGTGATGTGTAAATGTCCTGCTGCCCCTTCCTGCCTTCAGGGAACCTGCTGGGGCATCTCCAGGGGTCTCCTGCAGGTAACAAGCTCTCCATGGGATCTCCAGATCGTGTTGTCCCCCTGACATTTTACCCGAGGTGCATAATCCAGTGGGAAGCATTTCTGCACTGAGTGGGCCATGCCTGGAAATGCCTGTGCTGGTGGAGTGGGTTCTACTCTCATGAGAAACCTGGATTTAATCACAGTTTTCCACAGTGAGTCTCAAATTCCTTACAACAGAACAGGGGTTGAATAGTCTGGAACGTCAGCCAAAGGGCTGGTTGCTATTATGACAATAAAATGAAGATAAATTTGCTTCTCCCAATAATTTCAGTCTGCATCAGATTGAGATTCTTCTGATCTCTGCTTAACTTTGCAGAAGGGAGCTTGTAAAAGAGGCTTCTTTCTGGTTGTCAGATTTGTTCTCAGCTCTTCAGCCAGCATAACAAATTTAGCTTTAATTGTTCTTAAAATCCCAACACAGCCTTGGTAACTGGTGAACTTTCTAGGTGCCTGCACAGAAGCTTTGAATAGCACCCACAGAAAGAAAAATTCCTGTTCTGACTAACCTACTGCAGCTGAGGAGTAATAAAGAGAAATAATCCAATATTCTAGGAATTTGCATGAATTTACTCAATTTTGAACAATCCTTCTAATTTTAATCCTTGTTTAAAGCGGAACACACCCTGCCAAACTGTGCTCTGGTGAGGGTTTTATTTTTCCTTTCCCTTACCCTGTGATTGAATTGTTCCATAATTGCAGCTATCTGAATCTGAAACTCAAATTAGAAGGACTTGAAAGAGGGAATGCAGAAGACATGAATACAGCATGTGAGGAATTCAATGTTCCTCTCTGTGAGTTGGAAGGGTTTATACTCTGATCTCTTCCCTGAAATGTAGCAAATCCCATTTTAGTATGAGACCAAATAACTCCTTTTCTTTTTTTCCTTCAGAGAGGAAAAGTTGCAAAGTGCATTTATGCTGCTCTGGCTGCAGACTTGCTGCCCCAAATATTTCAATGTCTGTCTTGCTACAGATATTTAACATTGTGGTCACAATTTTTTTTCAGGTATTACGAGAGCCACTGCCCTGTGTTTGCTGCTTTTTGGAGTGGATATTTATTTATTTTCTAGGTATTTGAGACACCTTTATGTGGCAGATCCCTCTTGGAAAGCAGCAAATCTGCCATGTCCTAAAGGTCTGATGACCTGCAGATACCAATTCTCCTGAGCAAAGACGTCCTCCCATCATAATCCAGATATAATTAATCCTGTCTCAGTCTCCTGGCAGTGTAACTTAAAATGAACCTGGTTGCTCTGTATTCCATCTGTCCTTGCTCCAGGACTTTCTTCCATCCTTACAGCCTCTGTAAAGACCTCCCAGCCCAGAAGCAGCTGCTGCTGAGGCCACCTCCAGCATCTTTACTTTGCCTGGGGACGCCATGGAGACAACAACATCCCACTTGTTTTGATAACTTCCCATTTGTTTGGATAATCTCAGAGGAAGATTATTCATGTGCTCCCTGGGATATGCGGGAATTTGCTTTGAAGGAAGTCTGGAGAGCAATGAGATGATTTTCCTCTCAAGCCCCTGCCCCAGGGCTGTCCCTGGGTGCAGACAGCAGCAGTTCCACTGCAGCTGCTTGGGTTCAGTGTGAACCCTTTCATGACACTTGTCCTTCCTTTGGAAAGCAGAGAGAATCCAATTCTGATTCACCTACTGCTGATCCAGTTGTGGCTGTCTTAAACTGTGGAACATTTTTAATATTAGGCTTTTGCCTTTTTTTAAATTAGTTTCTTCCATCATTGTAGGGTGTCTGTGTAGGGTATCAATAACATCTTGGGCATTTACCAAGTGGAACTTTCAAATTAGCTTCTTTGGCAGCACAGTTCTTGTCTTCTTCATTGAGACAGATGGAGTTTTGTTGGCAATGCACACTTGAAGGCTGGGTGCTTATTAGTGCTTCACTATTAGACTGGGTCTGTAAGGTTTTAATGGAGGAAATTAAGAATCAACTTCCTTTAGCAATAATTGTCCTAAAATTGTCTGAGGGACTCTTGACATGATTCATTATGACCTTTCTTAGCACATTCTGCTGCAAGAAGCTTTTCATTTCGTTGTTTTACCCAGAAAGAGATGAGAATGGCATTTAACAGTGCTAATTGAAAATCTTTCCTCTTGAATCAAGCATCTGGCAAGTTTTCCCTGGTGGGATCCCACTGGGCTGAGTACGTGTGAATTCACACTCTGAGAATGCATCCACGCATTCAGGGTAGACTGTGCTCATCACTCAGCAGAAACTGATATTATCCCTTCATTTTCATGTTGTGTGCTGCGTTTGGTTGCTTAAGCATTTTGGATGGACTCACACTGACCTTACTCATCAGAGGAGGTTAATCCTGACCAAGGGCTGGGGTCATGCTGGTTCTGCTCAGGGATGAGAAAAACTCATTTTTCACGAAGGGAGAGGGAGCACTGTGATCACAATTACAGATTTCTTCTTTTGCAGTTTATTCAGCTTGCCACATGTTTAGAGCAAAGCCCATTTTTCTCTGTTCAGCTAATTAAAAAGCACGTTCTTTGTGAAATTCAGTTCCTGATCTCAGGCCAAGTTTTTTTGTGGAGTAATGAAGATACAAATTGCCTGTTCAATTTATGGCAACCCTTCCCCTACCTTCAGCTTAAAAACGGATTTAAAATTATGCTTTTCTAGCCACACGATTCTTCATAAACCAACAGCTGTTCCCTGTGCTCTGTGAAACTCTCACAGAACTCATCTTCTTCATGTCTCGTTCCCAGGAAGGGAAGTCTGAACACCAAAACAATCCAAAGCTGCCTTAGAAGAATGCTGTAAAAGGAGAAAATATGGAAAGATATTTTATCCATGTCTGTGATTTGACTCTGAGCTTTTGTGCCTCAAACACAGAGAGTAGTATAATTGCTGACTGCATATATTCTTTTTTTAATACCTTAAAAGGTGTTCATTTTGTGTTAAAATGAACTTTAAATTTCTTTATTTATTTAAAATGAAAAAAATCATGTTATTTACTTAGTTTATTCAGTTTATATTTATTTTATGTTGCTTACTTTTGGCGTAGGATCTCTCATACCAAGTTATGATTTTGGAATATCAGCTTTAACTCCCTTTCAAAGGAATTTTTACCCGATGTGAGAAGTTTTATATTCAATGACTTTCTCTTTTCATTTGTGCAGAGTTACGTTCTTGGTGTGCATTCCCAGCTACTGTTGGCAGCTGGAAACAGGTTCTTCTTTTTTAACAGTATATTGCTATATTTAATCCAAATTGACTGGAAATCTCTTGAAAAGGAAACGTAAACGAAAGCCATTACTGAGAAAGGCTGTCATTTTTAGAAGAATTCCAAGAGAAATAAAACAATAAACTGAACATGCAATTGTGTAATTGCCACACAGAAAAGAAATGGAAAAGGAAAAGAAGAAAGTCTTCAGGAGCAGGGAAAAATTTGGACTCTTTAAGAAAAAGTATCTGTCTGGGCACCTTAATTTTCCACTAATAAAACAACTCTGGTTAGCTTAGAAGTTTGGAGATGGTTGGAAGAGCTAAATGTAGGAAGAAGAATCAAAAGCTGCAGTGATAAATCTTGAACAGTGGTGTTCTTGTGCTAACTTAACATCTAAAAATTATAATGTTAATAAAGAGCTTGACTGCACAAATTCCAGGCATTTTAATTACAAATCTATTTTTTATTGGCTCCTTGCCTGTGAACAGGAGGGGGTTGGAGCAGAGGAATTTTGTGTGCTGAATAGAATTCTGGAGCTGTTTATTCTTCAGAGGTAATATTGCCCCAAAGGTTTTTTGTGGCTATTTTTAGGTGCTTGCAGTTCATTTTGGGAGACAGACACTGCATTACAAAAGCAGTATTAATAGAGATATTCTTTAATTTCTTAGTTCGTGTGTGGTTTAAGCTGACACCAATTATAACAATTTTATGAGGGTTTTTTTTCTCATCAAACAGAAGTAATTGTTCAGGGGAAGATTAAATCTTGGGCAGGTCCTTTTGCAAAGGAGAAGTTGCTTTCAGGAGTTTCCCCTGAAGAACTTTTAGGTTCCATTGAGGTGAACTGCTGCTTTGGAAATGCAGCACTAAAGTGGAAGGAATCAAGTCAGTAAGTTGAGGGCAGAATTGCTGCTTTCAGGTGGATGTTTAGAGGATAAATATAATGTAAGACCTTCCACAGGACAAATTTATTTCAATGGACTTTTACTTAGTTGTCTTAATTCCTCTGTTTTGTCACCTTTGGACTTCAGGAAAATCTTAAAATGCCTCTTGTGCTTCTGTTCCCTGTTCTCCACCTTTATAAAAGAGGAGTAAAACATTTGCTCATGAGAAACTTTGAATTTTCAGTTGTAAAAGGTGTTTGGGTGCACCCTTTTTTTCCAAACTTTCTTTTCTGTATACAGTAAAATTTCTGTTTCACTTCAAAAAAAGAAAATTTGAACACGTAAACAACACTTGAAGTTAACTCAGTGTTACATGTGGCTTCTTATAAAAACCCCCTTTGAAGCAGCTTCCTGATTTCATCAGCTGAAGGAGCCAGATAGAATTTTTCTGCGTATTTTCCCCTAATTTCCTGCAGAAGCCACTCTTGCTCAGCCTGGTGCCCTTCTCCTTCCTGTGAATGTCTCTGGGTCCAGTCCCCCTCATCTGTGTTCCCTTTGCATCTAAAACCTGGAGATTTTTAATCTGGGACAGATGTTGGCTGGGGAACAACTTTGGCCATAAACACCCAACCAAAAGGCTTCCTTTCCTCTCTGTTCTCCCCCAAACCACACCACAATTCTCATGATTTTATTTGATGGCAACGTTTTGCTCAGTTTGGGGAATTATGGAGACCGTTGCAGAGCTGATCATATGTTCCTTTCATGTCTGTTATTCCATTCTCAGAATTCATTTCTCATATTCATTCATATTCTCAGTCTTTTATGCCAGCTGTTATGTGTCACTTAAGTCACCTCTCCCACACCCACCGATGGGGCTGGTAGCTCATTGCATTTCACCAAACCCAAATATTTGCCTGGCTATTAATTACAGCCCAATTTGCAATCAGTACACAAATAAAGGCACAATATTTCACAGTAAAATAAGGACCTTAAAGAAGCTGCCACTCCTGTGGGGTAATTTATCCCTCCAGAAAGGCTGCGGTGTGGGGAGAATCCCTGGGCAAAGCTATGGTGCTAATTAGCAATTTGAGCTCTGAGCTGAGGGTGGGAACACCCAGGTTTTGTTCTCTCAGGCTTTTCAGTTGTGCGTGTTGTATTTCAGATGCAGGGTGTGACTGAGCCTTTATAAATAAAAGGTCATAAAAATACAGCTGGGAGGTTTCCTTGTGCCCAATCTCTTGCAAGCTTTTGCATGTGAAAATTTTAATCTTCCATCTAAGGATGCAATAAACATTTTTGGAGCTTTCCTGTGTTCTGTAGGTTTGAATGTCAAATCTGTGTCCTAAGCATGTGCTCTAGATTTTGAGTCATTCCTGCTTTTATTGTGGCTCTGTCTGTGCTGGGGGAGAAGGATTAAAGAAAAGCTGGGTGAGCGGGCCTTTGATTACATGGACAATTACATTTACGATTACATTTACAATTTCTACAGAAAATATAAATCCTTGCTTCACAGAATACTTAATTATTGAAACATTTTGGAACAGCTCCTACAGCCAACTTGAAATAGTCTGCCAGGAGAATACCTGGAAGCCAGCTGGTAGGAGGAACAATAACCCTGTGGGGAAGCTATTTTGACCATAAATACTAACTTAGAACTCTTGGGGGTTTTTTTGTCTCCAAGACTCACACATTTTGGTGAAAAGACTGCTTTTGATAAGCTGCTTTTCTGCTGGGAAATTTTAAACACATCCTAGTTATTTACGTCTGCAGATTAATGAATTTTTGTTGGACCTTCAAATTTGTAGGGAGATTTTGGCTGAAGGATAGCAGAGGTGTCAGAGGCTGTAGGAAGTGTTCTCTTCAGTGGCCTAAATAAGTGATAAACAGCAGCAACTTAAGGCTGGGGTTCCTGTGTTCCAGCACCCCATATTATTGAATCCCAATTAATATCTCTTTGATCTTCTGTGCTCCTTCAAGAATGCCATTGGCACCAGCTGCTCTTGGGTGGGGAAAGTTGTAAAAATTTTTCCTTCAGCTATGTTTTCCATGTCTGGGGACTGAATTTGGCGGTGGTTTGTTTTTTTTTTTTTTAATTCCCTGAAAAGCTCTTTTTTAAGCTTTAAAGGAAAGAGAAATGCTGGAAAATTCCAAAGCTTTTTATTTTGTGACTTTTGTGCATTGTCAAAAAGAGGCTGGTGAAGCCTACAGTGTGAGGAAAGGTTTCCTCATCAAACTTTTAACACTTAATTACAGTGATTTTCTGCCAGAGGCACTGAGGAGTCCAGAAAACAGTGAACTGTGGTCAGAAATGGTGAGCTGTGCCTGGGAGCCCATCTCATCTCACAAAGTAAAAGAGTCTGATTGATGCCAGGGACTGAAAAAAGCCCCCCAGCATTCAGTGAAAAGGGATTCTGAGCAAGGTGAGGTGGGAAATGGCCCTTGTAGGGCTGGTCACAAGGACCAGAGTGGGGACAGACGGAGAAAAGCTCTGCAGGAGTTGGGGAATGTCTGGAAAACTTCAGCACAGACAGACCTTGTCATTTCTGTCCCCATAAGAGCTCAGGAATGAGAGGCTGAGCTCCACCATGATCCCAACAAAGCTCAGATGTTGCAGGAGGTGAGGTGGGGTCTTATCCCCATTCCTGTTCTCTGGTCCAAGGCCAGTTCTCATTTGGTGTATGGACAATAAAAAATGGCCTGAGGCAGAACTTCACTCAATGGGTTGGACCAAAGATCTGAACGGGGAAGCCCTTTCTAGGCTCTCTGGCTGGAGGGGAACACTATGTCTAAACTTTCTGCCTTAACTTGCTGCAGAAAGAAAACTGACGTGAAAAAGAAAAAAGTGAAAATGTGAAAGATGAAAAGTGAAGATGACAGTGATGAATATTTTGCAGTGATTAAAGTCTTAAAGAGAAGTATCTACAAAGGGCCAGTTGCATTTTCCAAATTGAAATTTTGAATGGTTTTAGCAAAATGCTGCTGCCATTTTCACCCTTTAAAATTAATTTTTATTAATTTTTCTATTTTAAATTTTAAGTTTTTCATATTAAACCTTTTTTTTTCAGCTAGCTGGTAAGGCCATGCCTGTTGCCTGCAATCTGTGTGTTTCCAGCTGTGGTTGTGCAGTACTGAAATACCAAGAGAAGATGTTTTCCTCTTGAAGTGGTGCTAGAAAATTCTCTCTTCGTGTAGCTGTTTTCAGTCACTCCATTGCCAGGGCTTCATTTGGCTTTGTTGTGAAGGGTTCTGTAGGGTGCCTGGGTTGTAGAAGACATCCCGGGAGATTTGGATGGTTTCTCCTATGAGAGAAGGAGGAAATCCACAGTTTCAGGGAAGGTTTTGTGAGGTGCAGAAATGCAGTGTACAGAGCTCAGTGAGTGTTTTGGCATCCCTGTGCGTGCACATCCCATGCAGGGCTGGGGAGAACCCGCTGACCTGCTCTGAGGGAAGCTGGGTTTGGTGGTGTTTACAGATAGGTGGGCTGGATTTCCAGGGTGGTGCTGCGCCAGACTGGGTTTTTCCTTTCCCAAATTAGAAGCTGAACATGTGGCTAGGAACTCAGCAGAGGCAGGGAGAGGCTCCCAGGCACTGCACAGGCAGCACCTGGGGAGTAGGACAGGCTCTCCCCAGCCCTGCTCCTCACAAGTCCTGCCCTGGAGAGGAAGGAGAAGAAAACCCCTCACCCTGAGCTCATGGTCTGGTTTTGGCACCTGCTGTGGGGGTGCTGGCTGTGCCCTGGCACTCAGTGAGCTCTGGAAAGAGACTTTCCCTCCTCACACCATGCTGCCCTGGAGAGGAGATCTTCTGCAGGGCTTGCTGAGAGGTGTGCAAGCAATGCACCCTGGTTGGGATTACAAAGAAGTGCAGTAATTCAATTATCTGTGAGGAGGAAAGAGAAAGGTGTGAAATGGTGACACAAGAAATTGGTGTTGCCACGGCTGAATGTGACTGAGTGCATGTATGAAATGCCTCTGTTGGTGACATGATCCAGCCACAGCCATTCCCTAGAGCTGCTTTGCAAGCCAGAGTGGTCTGTGTCACCATAGCTTCTTCTGTGGCTGGAGAGAGTAAATCAACAGGAAATAGGATCATTCTGGTGCTTTTTCAAAGGTTTTTTTTCTAGAGTGTGGCAAGCTGCCCAGCGAGGAAGTTTACTCTCTACTCACGCTAGCTCTCGCTCTGGACTTTCTTCATTTGTGCAAGAGATTGTTTTGCCTCATCCAGAGTGATTCATGATTGGCATTCTGGTGTTTGACAGTCAGAGTGCTGGGAGGCTCTAAGCCAAAGGCTCCCTGCCTTCCAAGGGAATGGATCCCAGATTCTGCAGAGACACTTTGGAGCAAGGAGGGAAAGCAGGGAAAGCTCCAAACAGAAAGTATTTGTGTGTGCTTTCCTGTTTATTTGGGAGTATGAACATTGATGCAGGGAGGAGTCAGCTGGAGTCTGAGGCACAGTTACCTTCTACACAGGCCTGTGAGACACGTGGATCTTCGTTCATCCACGTTTCCTGCCCAGGTGGACTTCCAGCACCCCCAACCTGGAGCTGGTCCTGCAAATCTGTTCCATAGGCACAAGGAGGAGCAAATGCAGAATTGGATCACCATAGCAGCAAGTCCCCTCTTTTGCTACAGATTCTAGAATCATCTAGAAACAGGGATTTCTGAAGCTTCCTGGTCTGTTCCAGGGCTGGTTTTCCTGGTTTCATGGATGTGTGTTCAGGCTGCCCAGGGGGAAGACACGAGACAGTCCAAGAGCTGCTGTGTCCCCAGTGAGAGAAAGGCAGGAGATGAGGTGGAGATGATGGTTTCTGAAGCGTGGACAAGAAGGAAGAAGAGGGGGCAGGTGGAACATGGCAGCCAGAATTGGGTAGTGTCTGTGGAAAAACACACCTTTCCAGTTTCTCTCCAATGCCTTATGGGGCTGGTGCAGTCAGAGGCATTTTTTCCCCTAAAATGTTGTCTACACCACTTCTCTTCTGTATTCACTATATAAAAAGGATCCACCTTCACCTGATTTCTAGGAAACTGGCTTGAAGTTTCTGTCTCCTCTGATCAGTTCGTGCTACTTGGCAGAGTGTGAATGGCCCTACAGAGAAGTTAACAAAAAATAAAGCAGAAAACTTCTCATCCCATTGCCAGCTTTTCCAGGTCTCTAGACTGGTTAATGCATGGCAGCTGCTGGTTTGTCTGCTTGCCTCGGTCCTGCTGTGTCCTGCAGGCAACCTGAGGTCAAAACCATCTGGGTGGGATGAGGTAAACCATCCCAGGAATTATTCAGTCTGAGCCTCGAGTGCCAGGGGGAACGGGCTGTTTGGAAAATACAGTTTCCCTGCTAAGAATGAGAAAATGTGGTTTTTCCTTACCCACTTGGTATTCTGTAATGTGGGCTATTCCTGCCTGGGGCAGAGCTGCAGATGACAGAACGTTTTCCCAGCTGTCCCCTCAGAGTCCAGCCTGTGGTTTGAGGGAGCAGCCACTGCCCCATGCGGAGAGACCCGCGAGCAGCCAGCCCAGGGCACCACGGCACGTCCGTCTGTCCTGCCCGTTCCCACCTTCCCAAAGCCAGGTATGGCCACAGGGATCCCAGGGAAGGTGCCTTCCTGGAGGGATGGGATGGTGTGCTGGGCACAGGGGGGGCACCAGTGGTGTCAGTGGGACACAGCAGTCACAGTGGAGTCTTTGTTTCTCATGCTGAATTGCCCACACCCTGTGCCCACTTGGGCAGGCATTAAACTATTTCAACCCCGAAAACAACCATTGAGATGTTTATTTTTTTCCTTATGGATACCTTATCTTCTGCCTCTGTCTCATTTTCATTGCTAAAAGCATCTCCTCTGTGTCTGATTCCTGTCAGCTGTACAAATGACTGCATGTTAATCATTGCCAAATTTCTGCACATAAAAGAGGAAGAAATGGGATAGATTTAAATGGCAAACTTCACCCAGAACATGATCTGAAACCAAAATGTCTTTCCTGATGGCCTTATTTGCATTTTACCAGGTGTCTTGTTGCTGGAGCACCTGGGTGGGATGATGTTTGTCCACTGAACATGGGAAATGCTGAACCGTGGCAGGGGCTGGGTATTTCTGAATAGGATTTCCTGGTTGGTTCAGGTTGACCAGGAAGAACTGTGTAGGCTCAGGGAAGCACTAGAAATGGGCCAAAGTAGGGCAATGCATAAAACACCTTTGATATGCAGAAGTGAAGAAACTGATACTGATACACAAACCTGTTCCTCTGCCATCCCTTTCCAGAAAAGAGCCTTTTATGACTGAAATGTGGTGACAGATGCCTTTTTCCCCCTCCTATTATTTCAGATGAGCTTCAGAAACACCGAAGCCCAGCTCAGACATCTATTTATATCCTCCAAAGCCTGTCCTTGTGCTGCACATCCAAAGGGCTCCATCCCCCTGCCCTGTCTGGTCCAGGAGGTGTAACAAAACCAGGAAGCCACGAGAAATACAAAGGTAAATGTAGGAAACTTAGTTACAAGTGTGATTGGCCTCACACTCTTCTGCAAAGCTGCCTTGCTTCATTTTTTACATTGCTTTCATTTTGGGGTTTTTCTGTGAAATTGCAATTTTTGTGCAATTTTTCTCTGAGGAGAATCTTTGCAAAGGAAAAAGAGGTTTTAGATAATTTGCATGTAAGACTGAAAAGGTCAAGTTCACTTCATTCTCCACATTCACGTGTTTTATTTTCTGCGTGATGAGTTGGTAACAGCAATTATATTTTATTTTTCTCATTATCATGACCATGTATTTTAATGGTCCTCTTTCTCACTGAAGCAGGTTTTGCAAAGAAAGGCAGCTGATTGCACAGACTGGAGCATCTTTGCTGCCTGAAGAGCTTTGTCTCTTTGGCTGATCTGGCTCATCACACACTGCTCAGGATGCACCACTGAGGTAAAAATAATAACATATTGAAACACAGAGCACATCAAGCCACATAATGCCTGTATTTATTGGGACCCTTCGTTATTCTGAATTGGAGAGAGCAAAACAATGTGGTTTTTTTGCGGAAGAAATGAGTGGTTAGCCAGTGATTTCAGCAGAGGAGAGCCAGCATGGGATGAGAGGTGCCATAATTCTAACAGGATGAAGAGTAACTCTGCAATCTGACTTTCAGAATTTTAATTCTGCTGATTAAAAGCCCCTTTTATATAATGTGTGTTCCTCTGATCAACATGACTGGTGTAAGCGATGGAGAGATTGGGCAACGCCACAATGGTAGTGCTGATGGGGAACATAAAAAAAATCAGGTAAAGCTCTGCTTAAAACCAAACTTACATTAAATAAATCTGTAGAACAAACTTAAGTTAAATAAATCTGTGGAATAACTTTCATCCAGAAGGCTGAAAATACAATTAAAGGCTATCCCTTCAGCTATAACCTCCAGAGTCTCATACCAAATGGAATTGGTTTAATCAGAGCAATATCCTGTGCTGTTCCCTCTGGGAAAAGGGGCTGACAAAGCAGAATAAAGCTGTGGCAGATCAGCTGTGCTTCAGATAGAGGATTTGGAGGGGAAAAAACCCAGGAATTAAGCTCTTCTGAAACAGCTCTGGCTGTGGAAGATACGTTGAGTTTCTCTTTGTTTAAGCTTTATTTAACCCTAGTATTTTCACAATAGGACAACAACTCCAAAGGAGTTTGTGTGGAAAACAGATTTTTTTGAGTTTTATCTCCCCTGCTAAGATCTTCTAAGTGGTGTAACATTGTCGTGGTCCAGAGAAAATGCAAGTTATTCCCATCCATCCATCCATCCATCCATCCATCCATCCATCCATCCATCCATCCATCCATCTTTTGTGTGGTGTCCCTGGGATAGAACTGGTGTGACCTGTGGGTCTGGTGTCATTCCATGCCACAACATGGGGGTTGAGGAAAGGAGAGGAAGTGATTTTGGGAGTTTGCAGAGCAGTTGTAAGGCCAGGAAAGCAATGCTGGCTTTTAGAGCTTTGGGGAAGTTTTGTATCACACATCTTGTTACATACCCCAGAACTACCCCTGGCTTCTCCAGAAGGCTGAGCTGCTCTGGAAATCTCTCTGAGAAACCCTTCTCAGAACTTAGGCATTAAGACTTTTCCATTGCTCAGGAAATTCACCTTTTCCACACAATCTCTGTGCTCAGGCTGGAGAGCTTCGTGTTTCTTCATCTTTTGCCTGAGTCACTGTCCATGTCCTCGTGGGCTGAGTGGCAGCACTTGGCTTCTGGGGAACAGAATCTGGGGTAAACTTTTTTCAGTGGTGCTCAGCTCTTGTAAATGTGTTCTCAAAAACACCCTCAGAAAGTGCCTCAAAAGTTGAAGAGCCCTGTGGTCACACCTGGGGGGAGGGGGCAGTGAGTTTGCAGGTGAGATCCAGCTCTGCACCCAGGGAATGTGCACCATCCTTCTCTGGGAACAGCCAGGAGAGGCTGGGGAAGTTTTTCTCCAAGAGGAAATGTGTGCATGGACAGGGAGGAGCCAGTGTGGCTCCTGAGGAATCCTCCAGCCTAGAGTTTGTGGAAAGTTCATGTAGGAATAGAAAAAAACACTACTTCTCAACAATATGCAATTGCCAGCAACTGGAAGGTGCATTTACTTCCCTTGGCTCATAGAGGAGAAGAGACAAAGATTCCTATCCCTGCTCCCAGTGAAAAGGCAGAGTGGCCTCCCAATAAGGCAATGGAGCATCTCAGCATGGACATGCCACTGTTGTGGGTGTGCTGCCCTTTTGGGACAGCTCCCCAAGCCACGGGACTGGACAAGCACCTGGACACATGCAGGAATGTCCATGGAGAGCATCCAAACCCCGCATGGTTTCCAGACACAAAACCCCTGTGCTCCAGTTTTGTTCTCCTCCAGCAGCTGTTCCTCTGGGCAATCCAGGGTCCCTGAGCTTACTCTGCTTTGTCTGCCCTTAGCACACGGTGCTGGTTTAGA
The DNA here is from genome assembly GCA_013400635.1 of Hypocryptadius cinnamomeus. Classification (NCBI taxonomy): domain Eukaryota; kingdom Metazoa; phylum Chordata; class Aves; order Passeriformes; family Zosteropidae; genus Hypocryptadius; species Hypocryptadius cinnamomeus. The sequence goes on along the minus strand of VYZP01048450.1, from coordinate 53,325 downwards.
TTTATGACTGACATTGGCTAATTAACAAGCTGATTTAATTGGAGGACAGATATTTCCTTTCCTTTCTGAAGCTTACCTAGTTCAAATGCTGGATCCTGCTGTCTTACAAAGACTTAATTTTAAGCCAGTTTTTTTCTTGGCCCCCACACAACCAGCTACCCAAATTTTTCAGCATTCTGTTTATTTTTCTGATTTCAAGGGTCATCAGTGCTCCAAAATGTTTGTCTTGAAGGTAGCTGAATCTAACACTGAATTAAAGAAAACTAAAATATTTACTAAATCTCTAAAGAATCATTTGATATTCCAGGTAGACCTGTCTGATTCTCCTTACAAAGCACAGTTTGAATTAATTTTTTAAGTAATTCAAGTGTATAGCTAAGTAAGACTATAAATATTTAAAGATGAGTGTTCTGCCCAGTGCTGCATTGCAGGTCTAAAGATGGAATTTTCCCTCAGCTGTCTCATGAAGCTAAACAAAGCTTGAGCTTCAAAGTGGTTTTTACATTTGATTTTTAAAAAATAGCTGCTGAAATAGTGAAAGAATATTTTGGGGTTTTTTTTCCCTTGTTTGAAAGATAATTTATTTTCCTGCTGACGAATTCTCTGGTTTTTTGTGGTTTTTTTTGCTTGAAATGGATCTTTAAAGAAGACAAACATGGTTGTTTGGTGGATTTAAGGCCAAACAATGTTGGGCAGGTACTGCACAGGCACTGGACTCTACTGCAAATTTAGTCTGCCCAGTCCTGTTCTCTTGCAGGATGCAGAAAATAAGAGATGCTAAAATCTTGTCAGCTTTAAAGCCAAAATCTCAATTTAGATGGGAGACAGACTTGTGGAGCCTTCCTTTCATGGTTGTGCCTTACGGTGACGCCACACCTTTGGACCTGCAATTCTTAGCAAGCTTCTGGATACTTTGGAGAGATTTCCTGGGTGAAGAGCAGAACAGCCCAAGAAAGGCAAAAAGAAAAAAGGTGTAAAGGCAGGGGAAGATGTGGCCAGAGTCAGGCATGTGCAGCAACTCAACTTCATGGATCAGATCAGATCACAGGATATTCTGATGGTGCAGAAGAGCAGGAAAATGCCCTGGCTGACCAGAGGAGAAAGATGACACACAGAGAAAAAATTTTGAAAACATTCCTCCTTCATCTGGGCATGGGAAGAGCTGCCAGTGTCTGTTCAAGTGCAGCTCAGCACATTCCTCTTGTCTCAGACACTTTGGTCCTGGACCTTTGCTGTGGCTGGAGCCTCACGCATCTGGGAGCAGGACGAGTCTCAGGGGTGCAGAGGACCATGGCAAAGAGGGTGTTTGTTCAAGCTCCTCAGGAAAAGGAAGCGGGCACCCAGTGTAAGGGGGGAATAGGAATTCATAGGGAGTTTTCTGCCAAAGTGGTTTGGCACTGGTGACCACGTGCTCTCCTCACGTGGAGTTGTCAAAGCTTCCCTGGAAAGGCTCTCAGCAGCCTGACCCAGCTCTGGGTGTTCAGAAATGCCCACCAAGGCCTCCTTCTCATTCAGGATGTCCCACCAACCGTGATGTTTCCATGGATGTCCCTTTCTGCCTCTGTAGTTGAGGAGAACGACCCTGATTGTGGATTTGGATGTTTCCTCCAGGGAAATCCACTGCACATATGGGATTTACTGAGGTTCCTGCCAGAGCTGCAGCTCTCCATTTATCCCATCTATCAAGAGGAGTTTTTGGAGTACCTGTTCCAGCAGGGTGCTCAGGATGGCAGCTGCCAGCCCGAGGCATGAGCAGGTGAGGGATAAGGAAGACACGTTCCTGCAGTGCTTCAAAGGCAGCTTGATTTTTATTGATTATGATGAACCTGCTGTCTTGAACTTTTATGAGCCCATTATAAGCACAGGGTGAGTTCAGCCTTTGAAGGCAAGTCATCTGGTAAAAATTCCTGTGAGACTAAGGCACAGTAAATAATCCTACAGCAAAGCATATTATTAATTTTGTTGTTCCTGGTGCTCTTTTTTCAAACATTTCTTAAATGGAAACATTTTGTCTCTTGGGAGTTTTGTCTCAGCTGAAGTGCAGTTCTTTGCTATTTTATGATTTAGGCATATCAACATTGATGAATTTTAATAGACAGACCAAATAACATTAAAAGTATGTTTGTGGGTGCACCTGATACTTCCACGAAAAGAAAGATTTTATAGGTGCTGTGATAAATAATGCAGATGGGTATTTAAGTTAATAAACCCCAGATACTGAGATGGATGGAAATACCTTTAAAAGGTGAATTTAATAACTAATAAATGGATTCACAGGGAATGTGGGGTGGCTTCAGCTGGGGCTTCCTCACCCCTGCCCATGGCCCTAGGCTGCCATTTAGGCTCAGCCATGAAGCTCCAGGCCCAGTTTGAGTTTGATCCCAGGGTTGCAACTTGATTGAGACCCAAAGATTCCTGGGTTTCTGGGAAATTGCTGGAGGGAAAGAAGGATTATGAAGCCCAGTTGTGGCACTGTCAAACCCCTTCTCTGGCACTGCTGGCTGATTTCCTGTGTTGCTCCCAAAGTGGCTCCTGGGCAGATTCCTGGGGGTTGGCTGGTGGATAAGGCCCTTTGTGTTTGGGGTGCTCAGGATGTGGTGGCTGGGGGATCCTAACGAGCTCTGGCTCAGTTAAAGTGGAGAGGAAATTGGCAAGAATGAGCAATGTCTGGAGAACTTTGATCACCAAAGAAAACTGGAAAAACAGATGAGTTTATGAACAGCTTTTATAGTTCTTCGAACCAAGAATGTTTTTAATGGATATGGTAGATCCTGAGTCCTGTAACTACGGTCCTGTTTCTCTACACTATATTTTATAGACTTTGTAGCCTTAGTTTTAAGTTGTGTTTTATGGGGGACAGGCTTCTAGATCCTGGAGGAAAGAAGCACATCCTCTAGCTGGGAAAGGTCTCTGGGAGGGATTAAGGGAATGGTCTCTGGGAGGGATTAAGGGAATGAGCTGTTCCTTCCTGGCCACAGGCAACAGAGCAAGAAGCTGTGGGTTTAATTTCCAATAGGAAACTCCAGTGCCTGTCTCTGATGGAAGCAAAGTATGGGTCTGAGGGTGTGGTATCTTTGAGGTTTTTATGAATAGGTTGGACCAGCATCTGTCAAATTATTTGGGTCAAATTGATCATGGCCTGGGATCGTGAGAGGGAGCACGTCGAGACTCCTTGGAGCTGAGTGTCACTGAGGGAATAAGCACCATTCTCTTTCCTTGGGTGTCTTTCCTCACTTCCAGCCAGGACAGCTCTTGCCAACCTCTTGCTCTCCTCCATGCATAAAAATTTGGCAGATTCCACCCATCTTGGGTGTTTTATTTCATCTTGCCCCTCATCAGAAACCCTTTTATTAGCAACCACAGGCCCTACAACAGGACATTTCCCTATGATTATGGCTTCAATAGCATAAACCCTCTGGCTTCTAAATGCTTTTTTTTTTTTAATCTTAAAGTGCACAATGAGTTTTTTAAACACTTGAACCAAATCATGGGAATTCATGGATATGGAGTTCACGGAGAACTTGTGCTCCACAACTCCCTGACAGGAGGGTGCAGCCAAATGGGGGTCAGGATCTCCCAGGGAAAAAGGGAAAGGATGAGAGGAAAGGGCCTCAAACTGTGCCAGGTGACAGTCAGGTTGGACATTGGGAGGGCATTTTTCATGGAAAGGGTGGTCAGACCTTGGAAGGGGGTGCTCAGGGAGGTGTTGGAGTCCCCATCCCTGGAGGTGTCCCAAGAAGGCCTGGATGTGGCACTCAGTGCTCTGGGCTGGTGACAACCGTGGTGATCCCGTGGGGATCGGGCACAGCTTGGACTTGATGACCTGGAGGGCTTTTCCAACCTTAATGATTTTATGGTTCTGTGACTCCCTCACTCTAGGCAAGCCCTAAGGATCTTTGTGAGAACAGAAGAGGCAGTGAATTTCAGAGCCCCCTTCAGAACCTGGTGAGCTTTAGTAGATCTGAGCACCATCAGCTTAGCGTAAAACTGTTCTCTTAAGGGGAAATGTATGTGGGAGAAAGTTGTCATCCCTTTAGTTTGGGGAAGGCAGAGCAGGAGTGGTTTGGGGAAGGCAGAACAGAAACCATTTGGGGAAAGCAGAACAGGAATGTTGTACATGTGCTGCTGCCTGTGCAGGAACCCTGTGACTGCAGCAGCTCTTGCCTGATGGAGGAAGCATCTGGGGCTCGCCAGTTCCACCCTACAGCTCACCCATGATGTGTTGGGTTGGTTGTGTTGACAAGGCAGGTGATAAAATAGGGGTTCTCCCCTGGATTCCTCTGGCTGAGGGCGCTTCGGTCATGGAGTCACATGTGAACATCTGTGGGCAAAATGAGTAGGAGAAACTTCCTCTAAAGCTGGCAGCATCCAGCCCTCAGCAGAGAGGCTGGGCTCTCTAAAGCTCATCCTAGAAAACCCATTTTTAAGTCTGCATGCATTCTTTTAAGGGGAAAAAAACTAAAAGGGAAAGGGAGTGGGGGAAAACCAGAAACAAAAGTGTGTCTCTTGGAGCTTGAGTCTATGGAAAAATAAAGGGAAAGGGAGAAGGAAATAAATTACCCTGAAGACGTGCAGATGGAAGCATTGACACAAGTGTGCTTCGGTTTCAGCAGGGCTGTAATTTGAGCAAAGAACAGAGCTGGGCAAGTTGGATTAACCCTGAAGTTTGGAAGAGCAGCACCTTCCTGTGACTACTTATTCTTATTGTGAAAATGGACCCAAGACAAGCTGACTTTCCTCAGCTGACTTCCCTCCCAAACAGTGCTGGAATTGAGTTTTTCTGGCCATAGATAATTTCTCTTTTTTGGCTCTTTGTATGATACTTTAATTTCCTTTCTTTCCCTGGAGAGGGAAGCAGTGAAAGGCTGTGAAATACAATACAGCTCTTAGCTGAACTGATGATCCCAACATGCATTGTAATGACTCAAGCACTAGCAATTAATTTTATACAATTAACCCATTTAGTTAATTATTCAGAGCAAAATTAGAACATGACTTTGCTGTCTGTTCACTGACACAATTTCCCAGTTACCAGCCAGAGCTTTGTACGTGCTCAGATGTGAAATCTCAGCCTTGGCCACCGGGCAGATCTGAGCTGGCGTGGGCTGAGCACCTGAGTCAGCAGCGCTTTGGGGGCTGGTGTGCTAAATACAGACAAAACCAAGTGCAGTGGGTTTGCTCTCCATGTGGAGCTGTGTGTTTGCCCCAGCTGCACCCAGGGAGGGGCAGGAGCTGCCAGTGCTGTCCTGGCAATGCCCAGTGCCATCCTTCCTGGATCCCATACACGGCTCTGCCTTTCTCGGTGTCGTGGCCTGGGCTCAGCTCTCAGCTGGTGCTTCCCGGTGACACACATCCAAAAATGTGAGGTGTCCTCACATCCAAAAATCCTGCTGGATAGCTCAGGAGGGAAGGGATAGGTGTAAGCCATGCAAGAAGAGCTTTAATCCTGGTTTTCTGCACGTGGCACTGCAGTGCATCCCCTCACTGCCAGGAATCAGCTTTTAACAGGGGGAAACCACTCTCCTTTTGTGTCAGTTTGCAGGAGCCTCTGCTCAACAGGCTCCACTCTCCCCAGCAGCATTTCCTACCACAAACATGAAACTTGGCAATGGGTTCCAAAGGAACTGAAAGAAAGAACTCTGTCACTTCTCACTGGAGACTTGCTTTCATCTCCTGGGAGGCTCCTCTAAAGCAGGCAGTGGCTAAAACAAAAAACAAGCTCTGGCGTCTTCTTGGTGCTCTGTTAAATCCATTGCACTGAAGAAACTCAATTTTATAATGAAGTGAAGTGATCCCTCACATCCCCTCAAGCAGTGGGTACCAGAGGAGTGCCTGGCTGAGCTGGAGCTCCTCATCCACTTGCACATCTAAAAGTCCATGAGATTAGAAACTCAGCCCTTCTCTCCCATGCAAACCTCAAGCCCTTTGGAAAAGACATTATTTTCAAATACAGACTAGGAAATAATAAAATGTCCTCCCACTCCAAGTTGCTCCTCTTCTTTTTCATTTTGAAGGGGATCCTCAGTTGTGGGCCCTCAGAGCCCCGTGGTGGGCTTTAGAGCAATTCACTGAAATTAGCCATTTACAGTTGGATTCACAAATATCCTATTTCACAAAACAGATACTTTAATTACTGAGATAATGAGGACAATGCTGAACCCTTATCACTGTTGACTGGACCAGGAATTGAGAGGAAATTATTCAACCAGCTTTGGTCTTGAAAAGGGTCTGCTTCTCCAGGAGCTTTTTGATCAGAGGAAGGCAATGGTGGGCTCTGTGTGGCCCAGCTTGTATATTTAGGTGATTTTAACAGATGTGGCAATTGCAGAATTGAGTAAATTTTATGCTTCCTAGAGATCTTAATTTGGAGTCATTTAGATGGCCAATATTGCTGGAAATCAACCACAGCTCATGCATGCTGGTGTAGAAAAGGGGAATTTGGTATTTTCCTCAAAAATCTTGAGGATGATTAATCCACCACTGGTAACCAGCGCGTGGCACAAATGGAATTAACCCTGGATTTTGAACAGGCTATTCAGTGATGCTGGAATGCCAATATCTGTACATCAGCACATCTACTGCAGCCTTGAGAGGGGCAAGACTTCACAGGTCTGGGGTGAGATCACGGTTGGAGAGAATGAATTTAGTCTATATTTAGCCATCTGGGAGTCTTGTCTGAACGGGGCTGGTACCACACATCACGAACATCTGTCAGTGTGTGGGGTGACTCACCTGGGAGCACATCCATCCCTCATCTACAGCCCAGGGATGGAGCCTGGCTGACCAAACTGGTGAACTTTGGCACTGATAAGGTCTGGGGAGCTGACTCACACCCAGAGTGTTTGCTGAGTACGTTTCTTCCACGTGTTTGGTATCTCCAGGTGCCACTTCTGCTGCCAGAGAGTTGATCTGAGGTCTCTGCAAAGCCTCTCTCAGGCAGTGGTTACAGAGCTGCACTTTTGTTGATTTAAGGCAGCCTGGAATAACTAAACTTGGCTCACTGGAACAAAAACATCTGTTTTGACCAGGGCTTGAACTTCTCCTCTTTCTCCCTGCAGAAATCCCTCTCCCTGTCTGTGGGGCTCCTCCAGGAGAGGAGCTCAGTGCTTTGAATTCCAGACTGGTGGAAGCCCTGTGCTTTTTGCCTCTCTGGCCAGGGGACATGCAGGGGAGCAGCTGGCTTGAGATGGTTCTGTTTGAAACTGCAGGAAGAAAGGGGAAAGGGACAGTAGGAAAAGTGTATGTTGAATATCCAGGGAGATGCTGGGAATGCATTGCCCATGCTTCTGGGAAACAGACTTTTTTCATTTCACATGTGGGCTGGAATTCCAGAGTCAGGCTCAACATCTGACTCTGAGCCCTTCCTCTTCTGTGGGCTCAGAGTGACTCTGTGGTGGGTTAAATGAACTCCCTCTTCTCCCTACCACATAAGCTGCTTTTAAATTAACTTTCTCAGCAGGAAGCACTGCTGGAGGCACACAGCTAGCCCAAGGTGCTTCGTGTTTAATGGTTTCAAGTGCAGACACATAAATTAGAATGAATAGCTAATTAATGACTTCCTGCTGCTCTGACCCTTCCTCATGCCAGCTGTGGCCAGTGGAGAGTGTCCCTGGGATGATGTTCCTGTGGGATGCTGTAGAGAAGCCCCACATGCAGCTCATGCCACCAGCTCTGTCTCATTCCATGGCTCTGCATTCCCAGCGTGTGGATCACACCTCTGGTAGCTCCCTGGATGTGTGTTGTAGGTGGAGTCTGCAATCACAGGCTAGAAATAAAAATTGAATGAGTTTTTATGGGGAAAAAGACGAAGTTTCAGGTGCTTTTGGTGGGGTTGTGAGAGTGAGGAAAGGTCCTTTTTCAATCTGACAGGGATGCAGGGACTGTCTCATGCGACTCTGCAAACCAGGTGTTCCCCACACATGGTAGCTGGGAAGCAAAGCCATTGAATTACCACCAAATCAGTAAATCTGAACTTTATAAGGTTGGTATAGCTTGGGTTTCTATAGTGATCGTATTTTTTATAGGGTTTGGACAGGTTTTCCTGTGTTCTCAGACCCCAAAGCTTCTGCACCTGTACAAGAAAAACAGCTTGTTTCCATAGCCCTGCTCTAGATCACATTGAGGCAGCCGCAACAGTTTGAAGCTTTTTGGTTTTTTACTTTTCCTTTGTGTGCTTTTTTTAAGTCAGGTTGAGTGGGTTGGATTCCTCTGTCCTGGTAGCTACAGAAAATAAAAGTAAAATCTATTTCTGGATCTACCCAAATCACCTCCTCTTGCACCAGCTTGTTTTGGTCCATAATTATATTTAAGTACTCACTTTAAAATTAACCCAAAACCACAAATAAAGCAGACTCCATAACTTCTACCTTCAGCTGTGGGGGAGGGGGGTAGAATCCCCCAAGTAAAACAGAATCCTAAAGTATAACAGTTTGAAACACTAAAGTGCATTTCCAGCTCCCAAATTTCCTCTTCTGTGTATGTTATTAAGGTACTTAATTTGATGAGCATTGCAAAATATTTTCCTCCTTCTGTGTGCTACATATTTCGTGAACTTTCATTTTTCTTTTGTCTGAACTCTTCTGTGTAAAGTTAGGGATGTCAGGGATATATAAAATGGCAAATGGTGCTTGACATCAGATTTTTCTAGGAGAGGAAGCTGATTTATTTGTCTGAAGTTATTATTAGGCTAGCTGGAAGTATTTAAGGAGAAATTGTGGATTTTTTAAAAAATACACTTCCAATTATATTAAATAATTGGAAATTTCTCATGTCCCTTGTGCCTGTTTCAGTATCTTTCTTACTCCTCCATCCCTCATTATTTAATTGGCAAAATCACTCTCAGGAAACAGAAAATGTCAGCACTATGGCAGAAAAAAGTAATTTCATTAAGAAAAAACCCAAACTTCTATTTTGCAACAAGACAATCCTAAAACTGTTACATGCGGTGGAAAATTTCTAGAAGGAGATGACCTGTAATTTTCCTCCCTGCTGTTTTTTCATTGTCACTTTGAAGTTGAATGAGACTTTAAATAATTTGTTCATAATTTTATAATTACTTGTTTTCAGAGCTCTCTAAAATCCTAGGAAGAGGAAAGTAGAGACACAGCACTGACTAGGCTGCAAAATTGCGTTTTGATGTTGGCTTTTGGCATGGTTTAGCTGTACTGGATTGAAGTTATGATTGTGGGTGTAAAATGTAAAATTATCTATCAGTACAAATATTTTTTGACCTGAGTTACATCACGTCTTGGTCAGATTTGCATCCATCCAGCTTGTTAAATAAATACAGGTGAGAAGCTTAACCCTGCCCTGAGTTACAGAAGGAAAGGTGCAGGTAAATAAAGGAGGTTATAGTTCACACTGGTTTGCTGCTTTCCCATGACAGATGTGAGGTCATATTAAGGAGCATTTTAGCACCTGCTGGCACCTAGGATTATTCCATATATGTATTTTTTATTCAAATACATGATGAACAGTGAAGCAAACCTCTCTCTTTCACTTTTCTGAGGGCAGGCAGATCTTAATGCTCCATGAATTTCAGTGCCTGTGAGTCAGGCATAGTCAGATATAGCAGGAATGTTACACACAACTTTCTAATCAATTGTTTCATTAAGAAAAAAGTTAATCCTTTGTCTGTTTGTTTCTTTGGGGTTTTCTTTAGATTTCCTGGGGCTTTTGCATGTTTTCCTTAGTGTCTGTGTTCTGTGTTACGTTTTAAAAAGTTTGTATCTTCTGAGAGGATTTGAGAAGAAACCACATCCTGTTTTCTCTTCTTTCTTATCCATCAGAAATACAAGTTGGGCTGTTCCCAGCTGCTTTTTGGATTCTGCAGAGCTGTTCAACACAGATTTCCTATCACAGGGCATGCAGCTCCCTCCTCTCTGATTCTGGTTTTCATTCAGCACAAGGCAGTTGTGGAAAAAACCCCTTTTTTCTAGATCTTTAAAAGTGGTGTGTTCACTTTCAGATTTGGAAGAAAACCTAGAAAATTTTTGAAGACTGCAGTTGAAGAAAGAAGGAAGGCATCCAGGATGATCCCAACCAAAGAAATCCATAATGGAGAAGGGAGACATGATGTTGAGCTCCTCATAACCAAAAGAATTCAGGAAAATATGTCAGTTCTGGGGGACTCATGGCTAAAGCAGCCAGGGTTTTGGTATCAACCTGCCTGGTTACCTGCCCTTGGGAGAGGGAGCCACTGGGAATCCCAGTGACCAGAGCAGGTTTTGGGAAAGCTGTCTTGGCGATGGATGGGAGGCTGGAAACCATCCTGCCTTCCAGTCTGACCAGCTGGGTGTCTACTTCTCAGAAGAGAGCCGGAAATGGACAGGTTAGAGCACCCATTTCTCAGAAGAGAGCCAGAACTGGGCCAGTCAAGGTGTTCAGCTGCCAGAAGAGAGCTCATGGTGGTACCTGAAAAGAATTGTGTAGTCTTGTTCCCATCTGTGGCTTTCCATGACCAGGGATCAGAGAATTTTGGTGGAATTTTTGTGCAGGGAGCTTTGTATGGGTTTGGACAATGAAGATGTGTGACAGTGACAGTGCAGGGAGCTTTGTATGGATTTGGAAGGTGTGTGACCAGTCAGTATCCATGCAGGTGTGACAGGTGTTTCACTTTTCCGTGCTTTCCCCACCTAGACGACCTTGTGGATTTGAGGCTTTTCCAGGCTGAGCCAGGAAGGACCACTCAGGGGTGGGATCTTTTGACCTTTCCCCATTTGCGTTTTCAGCATCCCAGAAGCCACTTTGAGTCACTGTGTAAATCCAGGACAGGTTGAACAACGCAGGGCTGAGGAGGTGCTCTTGGAACAGCCGGACAATCCTGTCCGGATTAACAGCTGGATGTCTCAGAAGCACTGGAGTCTTTCCCTCAGCACACACAGCTCATGGAGTATGTGAATCAAATCACATAATTAGACAGGTCTGCAGGGTACCATTGCTCTGGCCACTGAGAAATTGAGTCATCCTCCTGGTACTTATGATATCTCTTCCAGCACAATGGGAGATGCTGGTTCTGCAGCTGGAGGATGGGAGTTGCAGGGTAAATCTCAAGGGTGAGTGTGGTCCCTGCACCTGATCATTCTACCCCCAAACCAACACTGTGAAAGGGAGTTCAGGACTTCAGCTGCTCAGTCTCATTGAGAAAAACTATTGACCATGAATTCCACTCAGAGCAGTCTGGGTGTGCAAATACTTTTACTATAAACGTTGGGGTTTTTCCATATATGTCCATGCTTTCATGTTTGACCTTTACAATGAAGGACTGAATTGAAAAGATTATTTTTAAACAATTACTAATAGTCAACTAGACCTATGTGCATAAAAATTTTCACTCTACAAATAATTGCAATGAAAGATTAATTGGTAGCAGCTGTTATAGAAGCACCAAAAAAAAAGGGCTTTTTTCTCTTCTCTGAGACGGTAAAAAATAAGTAGAAATAGGTTTGAGCTGTAAGAGCACCTGCTTGAGGAGCTGAGGCTGTTTCAGATATACAGTGATAAAAGCAGACAACCCAGATTGCTGGTGGATTTGGAAAGCAAAAGTCATGAAAAGGTGAGTTTCCTCCTCCCATGCTTCCAGTCCTGAAAGGAAGGTGAATGTCTGGTCCAGGAGGTGCAGAAACCTGTGCTGCACTTGTCATGGAGTTAAATTTCTTTCAATATTGTGCTTCATAAAGATGTAAATGCTCTTCTGCTTTGGCTAGTTCATATTCTCTAACTTTGCCTTCAAGCTCCCTATTTCAAACTGTTTCAAACTGAAGAGGGAACCCAAAGATCGTTCATTTGTTTACTAACTTCCTTCCCCAGCCACTGTAGTGTCAAAAACAGGGAGCTGTTGATGGTTGAAATTCATATTTGGCTGTTAATTTTTGAGCCAAACTCTTCATTAATGTGTTTAATGAGTTGTCACTTGTTGATGTGTGTATGTATTTGAGTGTGCTCCATGCTCAGATTGGAGGTTAAAATCCTACTTGTCAGAGATCACAGCCAAAAAACATCTAAAAACCCACAATGATTCAACATATCATAGAAACCAGACTAGTTTGAGTTGGAAAGGATCTAAAAACTCATCCAATGCCACCCCCTGCCATGGGAAGGGACACCTTCCATGATCCCAGGTTGCTCCAAGCCCTGTCCAACCTGGCCTTGGACACTGCCAGGAATCCAGGAGCAGCCACAGCTTCTCTGGGCACCCTGTGCTAGGGCCTCCCCACCCTCACAAGGAACAATTCCTTCCCAATATCCCATCCAACCCTGCCCTCTGGCAGTGGGAAGCCATTCCCCCTTGTCCTGTCACTAAGGTCTCCCTGGAGTCTTCTCTTCTCCACACTGGACACCCCCAGTTCTCCAACCTGACTCCAGAGCAGAGGGGCTTCAGCCCTCAGATCACATCTTGATTTTAAGAAGTTCTCAATCTAGTTTTTAATCTGAAGTTACCAGGAGGGCAGCAGCCCAAACACCACACCACAGCATAACTTCTGTTTCAGAGTTCAGCCTCAGTGAAGGTTTTTAAAGCCCTTTCTTATAAAGGGATCTTCTTATTGGACAAGATTTGCATGAACTGCAGCAGTTCCCAACAATTATCCTCCACTTGCAGACAATGGTTTTCCCCTTCTCCTTGACAACACATCAGCCAAGGAATATCCATGTCCCCACCATGGTATTTACAGCAAACTTCCAGGAGTTTGGGGTTACACTCGAGGATTATGACAACACTATCTTACATGAGATTTTGTGGTGACAGTCATGTGCAAGAATTTTTCTCCTGTGAAAAGTGTTTGCAAATTAGGGAGAAAAGGGTGGAATTTCATGTTCCCAGCAAAGGCTGTTCCTCTGCTGCCTGTACAAGGGGATGAGCAGCTTGGAGATTCCCATTCCCAGTGGGAGAGGAAGGGGATCAGCACATCTCCTCTTGGTAACTTTCACCGAGCAAGTGCCAAAGGCCTTATGTTGATTGATGCACAAAAAGCACCACTTCAGCTGCATCAGCCTTTGGGGAATGATTCTCCGAAGCATGGAAAATTTCCAGGGTGCATCTAGGGTCTCAGCACAGCAGCTCCTGCTGTGGCCAGCTGGGCCACAGGGTCACTGCCTGTCCAGCTCAGCCATGCCAGAGGTCCCCAGCAGGCTTGTCCTTCGGACATGCTTTACCTTGGTGATCTCTCAAACACAAGGTAAAGGAGATTTTTCTAGGAAGTTTCACCCATCAAATAACCTTTGTAACATGTCTTGGTGTTCACTTTTCCAGGAAATATGTGATAATTTCAACTTTAAGGGTCCTGTAGGAGGTTGATCTGAGGATTTGTGTAAAAAACAGCCCTCCACTGGTCTCCCAGGATTTGTGTCAAAAACAGCCCTCCACTAGTCTCCCAATGTCCCATGTTAGTCTATGGCTTTTTCTGCTAGGATCCATCTAGGATGCCCTCCTGGAGGCCTCCCTGTTTGTTAGACATGCATGCTGTGACATGGACCACATGTAAGTCAGATTCACAATCATGGAATAACAGAATATCCTGAGAGGGAAAGGACCCACCAGGATCATGGATCCAGCTCCTGACCCTGCACAGACACCCCAACACCCTGTGCATCCCTGGGACCATTGTCCAAATGCTCCTGGAGCTCTGGCAGCCTTGGGGCCGTGCCCATTCCTTGGGGACCCTGGGTAGTGCCCAGCACCCTCTGGGGGAGAACCTTTCCCTGAGCTCTAGCCTAAACCTTCCTGGCCTAGCTGCAGCCATTCCCTGGGTCCTGTCCCTGTCCCAGGGAGACTGGAGCTGTCCCTTGGGAGAAGCTGCAGCCCCCAGTGAGCTCAGCCCTGTCTCCTCTCTCCAGGCTGGTCAGTGTTGGTGTCACTGCAGTTCCCTCTGTCGCACCATGGTGCTCCCTGCCTAGCTAAGCCTGACAGCCCCCACACTCTTGACCCCTCTTCCCCCACAGCAGGTTAAAGGGTGAATGAAAACAGCTGTTTTCTCTCCTCACTGGGAGTCAGGAAGGCTTGGAACACCCAGGCAGCCAAGGAAGTGCCCCCGTGGGTGTGCAAGCACGGAGCAGTGGTCGTGCAGTGGCAGTGTGTGCAAGGTTCAGGCATCCTGCATCAGCCCCTTGGCTGGCTAAAAAAATATCTCCAGGAAACTCAGGGGTTCCCCTTTTTCCTAGTTACTGCTCTCATGCAGCTAGTCTGTCCAGGAACTGTTTATATTTCCCCGAATAATAAAAATACTACCTTTAACTCCTGTTTGAAGAGAGCAGGGATAATGAATGGAGCTTCCGCTCTTCTTCTAAAATCCCACTAAAATCTGCATCAGCTGGGTGATTTTGGGAAGCTTTCCCTTGCCTGTCCCACGGTCCCAGACACAGGAAATGGGCAGATATTTACTGTTGCTTCCCATAACCTGCTGGATGAAGAGAATATGTTAACTCTGTGCAATGGCAAATGGTATATAACACAGTGGGAGGGCTGGGGGACTTCAAACCCTCCTGGACATCTAGCAATTTCCTTTCAGAGGGCTGTTGGCTCCTTTATATCCAGATTCACTGTGGGGGATATTTAAAAACTGACCCTAACTTGCCTTAAGAAACAGAGATTATTTTCATAATAAAACTAGGCTATTCTGATTCCTTCTATATAAAGTATTAGAAAAATGTAAGTGACGCAGCCTTGGTCAAACATTAATGTATTTGTCAAGCACCAGCAAACAGGTACAAAAACTGCTCAAAAGATCCAAGTCACCTGCATTTCCCTACACTGACTGCTCTGGTTCAGGACAGAGCCAGAGGAAATGGTTTATTGCACTTTTACTGGTGTGTAGAACTTGCCGTTCAAGTTCAACACTTGATATGAATAACTTGATTGAAATGCAGATATTAGGGAAGGAGAGCTTTTAATGCCTCTAGGAACAACCTTATCCACTGACCTTACTAAGTCATATGAAGGGAGAGATTTGGAGTTTATGAAATCCTTCCATCTTATCAAAGTCTCAGAAAAGCCAAATAAGTGCAATTGCCAGGTTCAGAACAGCGAGTTCATCAACAAGGAAACACTTGCAGCACTTTATAGAAAGGATCTGAGTGGAAAGGCAGAGTGAGGGGTGTGATACAAACCAGTTCAGTGAACAGCTTGTTCTCCTGAGTAACTTGAGCTTGATAACAACCCCATGTGGACTTGATATGAGAGCTTGTGAGCCATGGTGGAGCTGGAATCAAGTTTTATCAAGTTCTTCTGGTCTGTCTGTTCTGAGCCTACAACCTCACTCAAGAGAGCTTTTCCTAGCAAAGAAAAAGGATGCAAGAGTTTCTGGGCCCCCACGTTACTTGTGGGTGTAGTGTGGGCAGCCCTTCACAAAATGTGTCTGCAGCAGGTGAGGGAGCTCAGCGAGTGCAAACACTTTTCCAACACCTGCTGGAGCCAACCTGATGTCTCAGACACCCATGTCATTCTTTGGGGCAGATTTCTCCAGGCTTTTGCTTCTGTTGGTCAAAAATACCTCTGCTGTTGGCTGCTGAGGTGGATCATATGAACCTTCCACACAGACATTGCTGCAGGAATCCAGTGACTGCAATTCCTTCCCTCTCATGCTGCTGTCAGGGATCTACATACAGGTGCCAGAGTTTAGCATGGTGTGCAGAAAATGAGGATTCCTCAAGCATTGGACCAAAATATTTACTTTTCTCTCCATGGATTTAGCTATTGCAAAGCCAATGTCTATCAGCAAATTCATGAGGGCTAAGGGAGCAGAGCAAGCTGGAAGTTATCATTGGACGTGTTGAGACCAGGTAATGTCCCTGCCATGGGATCTTTGGAAACCGTCAACATGGGGCTGCTCCTTCTAATCTTAGGGACCAGAGGAATTTTTTGGATTGCAGTTTCAGCATTTTTTTTCTCCATGGGCTTTAAGGGTTTCCCAGGTCCTGTTCACATACAAAGCTAGTTATAGCAATGGAAATGTGGGTCAGTGTTTGGATCGGAGCTGAAAAGCAGGATCTGACCTTTATACAGCTATTTTTCCCCTCAATTGCACAGAAAATGGATGCACAATTACCAGACCACTAATAACTGTGTGACCAGCACTGGGTATTGCAGCATAGGTTAACACATCCAACCAGTGACCACGTTTGGTCATGGGAAAGGGCTGTAAATCCACGAAAACCGGTGTTTCATTTGTGGAAGCTGAAATGATGGACGGTGCGTAACTCCTCGTAAGTCACCGGTTGTGTAAGTGTGAGGAAGCTGCTGGTGTGGTCAGCCCGAGGATCCTGCTCCTGGATCATATATCCTGCAAGGAAATGGCTTTGCACAAGTGCAGGAAGTCAGTTGTGTCAAAGATTGGTGACACACTGTGAGGGCTGAGTGATGGATGCACGTAGGGTACCCTGTCTGTGCCATGGAGTCACAGGATCACTTGGCCTGGAGGTGACCTCAGGAGGTCCCTGTCCAACTCCCCTCAAAGCAGGTCAGCTCTGGGTCATACCAGGTCACTCAGGGCTGGCAGCAGCTGGCTCTTGAGAGCCTCCATAGATAGAACTGGCCCTGGGAGCACATTGTACCTTCCTCCTGCCTGGAATGAGCAGTGAGGATCAGCCCTCATGTTCAAATGGCCACTGTAATGCCTGATCCTAATCAACTCCGGAGCTGATAATCCTGCTCAGCCTGGGGAGCCTCAAACCCATCTGAGGTCTGGGTCTCGAACCCATCTGAGGTCTGGGCCTCAAATGCACTGCTGTTACTCCGCTTGTCTCTTAGGCAGAGTGAACAGATTCCAACAAAACTAAAACTACACTAAAATGTTCTGTGTTTGACCAGCAATAGCAAGAAACCCCCCCAAAGACAATTCCAGCCAGGCCCCAGTGAGCTCACAGATGGTTGGGAGTTGAGGTGAAAAGAAGATTTGCTTCACAGACATGACTTCCCCCTCTGTGCCACGCAGTAGGAATTATAGGGGCACTTCCTTCTTGATACAACACTCCTTTTTCCCTCTGTTTCTTTTCAAAACTCTGCACAGTTTGTTTTAAAGAGGCTACACATTCATAGGCTGCATTGAATAATTCCTATTGTCCTTGCTAAAGCCTTAAAGGAAAATCACTTGAATTAAATATTTTTCGCCTTGCCTCAGGCAGGATGTAAAAGAAAACAGATTCCTTAAACCATGGATGGCCAAAGTATTTTTATTTACTTTTTTTATGGCCGGTTTAGTTGTCGTCAGTGACTGGTCAAGGGATTAAATGAAATCCACCTGTTTTTAATGCTGCTTGGGGAATTACTATGCATGAAGAATGTTTTTATGCACGTTATAAACAAAATGGGGTTGATTTACACCAGCTACTCTAACAGGAAGCATTACAGAGTGAAATGAATTGCAACATAACACGCAATTGCTGAAGGCAACGAAGTTAAAGTAAAATTCATTTCTTCTCATTGCAACTTTTTACAGTGCTATCATTGCTTAAGAAAATTGTGAAATAGTGGGAGAAGTTTCAGGTCTGTTTGAATCTCTGAATGTGTTCAAATTGACTGAGGGGAAATTTAGGTTTAATACGTGTAAGGAATTGTTCTGTGTGAGGGTGTGAGGCTGGTGGGGCCCTGGCACAGGGTGAGCTGAGGCTGCCCCTGGATCCCTGGAAGTGTCCAAGGCCAGGCTGGACAGGGCTTGGAGCAACCTGGGATGGTGAGAGGTGTCCCTGCCCATGGCAGAGGCAGAACTGCATGAGTTTTTTTAGATCCCTTTCAACCCAAACCATTCTGGGACTCCATGATACAATTTACTTTCCTCACCCTCCTTTATCTTTTTGCAGGGAACAGACCCTGGGAACGACATTTGCCTTGTCCATCCCCTGGGCCCTTCCCTGATCTCCATGACCTCTCAGAGGTGATGGGCAGGTCTTGCAAGGACTCCAGCCAGCACCCTGGTCACCAGTGGATGCCACCCATCAGATCCCATGGACTTTAAGGGAGAAGGTTCCTCGAGAGATGCTGAGTCAATTCCCTTCCAGCACTGGTGGATCCCCCTCCTCCTTGAGCCCCATCCATAAGCTCTGGAGCCTTCCTGGTGAACAGTGATGCAAAGTAGACAGAGTCCCTCATTCCCACCTGCATCAACAGTCACTAAATCCTCTGCCCCACTCAGACACATGTTCCTTGTCCAGCTATACTGCCCATGTAGGTTTAGAAACTCTTCTTGCTGCCCTTGACCCAGTCCATTGAGCTGTGGCTTTCCTGATGGCACCCCAGCATGCCTGGGCCATGTGTCCCAGTCCCTTTCTTTGCAGACTGTCCCTGCTCCCAGCTCTGTGTGCTCCCTCCTCAGTCTGGACCTCCGTGGAGACCAGGCTGCCATGAACTTCCACATTCCCAGACCAGACTTCCTATTTTTGTAAGAACTTGCTTTCAGTTTTGAACAGGGAAAATGTCTCAAGGCAGAGATTTCCTTCTCTCTTTAGACCTAAAAGCACATTGTGACACTTGAATTTCTGCTTTCTCATTGTACTGGGGGACCTTCAACTCCAGCTACTGCTTCAGCTTCAGCTACTGTGTCTTCAGCTTCTCACCCGGCTATTAACCCTGTCAAATAATCAAGATGGTATTTGGATGAATGTTCTCTTGTAAGTGGTGCTACTGAATCAGAAATTGCCAGGTGAGAGTATTTAGAACTGCCATGAATGTTTATAGAAGTGAAGAAGCCTAAGAAACTTTGCTTACACATGAAAAAAAAAATTGAAGTGTTTATTCTAGAAGGCAGAGTTTAACTCTGATCTCATTATATGATGTTGTTGATATTCTGCAGGCCTGGGCAGATCCCTGGACATTTTTGCTGTGACCATGGTGACATTTACATGCCAAGTTTAAGGGAAAATTAGTGACATAAACTCATTTATTTGTACACATTCTCATCTAATGGATTAATCCATGTTTACATACCTGCTGTGTGAGCCACCTGGTAAACACCAAAACCTGAGGAGAGCACAAGATATTGGTCCTTGGCTTTGCTGAGTTCCTTCTCAGGAAGTAACAGGCCTGTGCTGCTGCTCGGTGCCCAACAGTTTGATTTCCATTATATGGAAATGAAGTCTGGCTAAGAAGGAGATGCTCAAGCACCAAACAGATTAAAGAGTTAAAGAATTTTCTGTGCTTTGTTGCCTTCCCTCTCTAGAGGGAATAAATATTTGGTTCTAGTTCCTACAGTTTTTGAGTATGTGGCCCTTGGACAGATGATTCATATGTTTTCATATACTTCTAGGCACATATTTATTAGCTCCTCAAATATAGAAAATTAAATTAATTAATTAATTAATTAAAGAAGCTGTGGCTGCCCCATCCCTAGAAGTGTTCAAGGCTGGGTGGAAAAAGACTTGGAGTAACCTGGTATTCCTGCCCATGGCAGAGGGTGGAACTAGAAGAGCTTTAAGGTAATTCCAACTCAAACCAGTCTGTGATTCTGTGATTTGTGAGTGAGCACATGAGTGCGAATAGGAATTTAAATTGAATCATTTTTTGTAACAAGTCTTGTTATGAGAGAGTGTAGAGCTGCATTACTGGTACATGACCAAAGCAATGAGATGATGAAGTCCATCAGCAACTGCTGAAATCCATCCTAGCCACCCTTATTTCATTATTCCTAATGTTGGAATTTATGAACGCTCTTTTTAGAGAATTTCTATTCTTTGAGAACTCTTGAAAGCCTATTTTTCTTTGAATTGCAACAAACCCATGCTAAAAATGTTGGAATTCCCTGCAAATTGGAAGAGCTGTTGTTGACATGCCGTGTGTGTAGTGGGTCTAGTGCTGATGCCAGTGCACCCACTAGAATTATTTACTGACAACATTCACCACAGGACAGTGTCCATGTTGTTTTCTTTACGTGTCTTCACCCTTTCCTTGTTCCTAATTCAGGAGAGAACTGGTGTTCGTAGGTTCATTTGTTCTCAAGTTTTATCAGTTGAAACAGTTTTTACAGAGTTCTGCTGAAAGGTTGATCTCATCCAGGCTCTGCATGGGGGAAATTGCTCGCCATGGTCTGCACTGACACTGTGCGAGTCACGCTGGCTGCCGGCGCCACCCTGCCTTCTCTTCATGTGGGGTGCTGAAAAAAGAAAAGCTGCTGCCGCTGCCTTTGTCCTTCTGTCCGCAGCAAGGTTAAAAGCAGCTGAGCAAAGTTCATTGCGAGCTCCGCCGAGATAGCCACGGCCACGCGGCGCTGCCCCGACTGTGCCAATTTCGGCCAACGAGTCCAGGCCACGTGGCCGCTCCCAGCCTCAGGGCTGCCTCCAGTGCCGGCCGCGGGGCCACTCCCACACCGGTCCTGGCCTCATGGCTGCTTCCAGCATTGGTATGGCCCCAGGTGGCATGGCTGGAAAAAAAAGGACCAGCAGGCTCTGCCAGGAAGGGGCCCCAGCCACTCCACCAGAACAGGGCCTGGCAGGCTCTCCGTGAAGGGGCCAGCGCCACAGCAGAGCCCGGCCCAGGCCGCACAGGCCGCAAACGCCATGGAGAGCCGGCCTGGCCAGCACCCTGTCACCTGGTCAAAGGCTGGAAGCAAGAGAGAGCTTCCTGGGGTTTGTTCATTTTCACATGTGCCTTCAAAGAGGCGTGCCCAGCTTTCTTAAGTGGTTTAACCATGTGTCAGTATTCAGAACCAGCCAGCTGATTGGTTCTGTTGGATCCGGAGGAAGCTGTTAGCAGTCCTCGCAGAGAATCACTTCCTAACTGATGGATTTTCTCTTTAACTAAAAACCAACCAAGTTAAACCATGACAGTGTGACGGGTTTTTTTTCTCAGCCATGCAACAGGAATGAGTCAGTAGTGTGGACAACAACAGAGAAACAAAAGCAAGTGATGTGAAAGATCTTACTTCACTGATGGGTGTGTGTGTGCGTGTGTGTGTGTGTGTGGTGAGGTGTTGGTCATTTTTCCAACTCAGGAACCAGTAATTTGTTTCAAAGGTTTTCTCTATTTCATGCCCTTGATGGAGATGACTCAGACGAGAAATTTTCTGAAATTTCCCTTGGCAGGTTATTGCAGTTTTATAGCCTACCAGCATGAACAATACTTTTGTGAAGATGCTAAGCCCTTAAAAATATGGATTTGTGAAAGTTTTGTGTGAGCTAATGTGGGTTCTGCAATAATGTGGTGGCACAAATGGAATTTCCTTGGAATATAGTCTTGGAGCTGCTCTCATCCAAGGAGGGGCTGTTTGGACAGAAGCAGAGAAGTGTCTTTGGAGAAGGAGACCCCTGCATGGCACTGGTGTGGTGATGGTGTCAGTGCTCATGTCGCTGCCTTGGAAAAAGCTTTTAGGAGGCCAGAGTAGCTGAGGCTGCAGACACTTGAATTTGTTTGCCTCTATGTATGGCAGCAATTCTTATTTGCAGGGTTTTTCTTGTGCCCCAGCCCAGGCCCATAGTGTAAGGGTGACCGTACTGACTTACATTTATTTATTGTTACTAATCAATGAATGGCCCTTCTTCCATTAATCCAACTAGTTATTACATACTTTGGGCTTTGACATTACACCAAAATGTCGAGCAGCTTTACAAGTTGTGTGGAAAATGTCAGCCTTTTGTTTTAGAATTGCATCAGGTGAGCTGAATAGGCCTCAAGCTGGGTCAGG
Source organism: Hypocryptadius cinnamomeus (assembly GCA_013400635.1). Lineage (NCBI taxonomy): Eukaryota > Metazoa > Chordata > Aves > Passeriformes > Zosteropidae > Hypocryptadius > Hypocryptadius cinnamomeus. Next base: position 31,723 of record VYZP01048450.1, on the reverse strand, counting down.
AGAAGCAGTGACTACTTCAGTGCCAGTCACCTTCCAAATGCCACCTGCTCATGTCTGCGTCATGGGTGAAGCTCTGGGCTGGCCCCAGAGGTGACCTGCTTTGAGATGCATGTTGGACCAGGGACTTCCTGAGGTTCCTTCCAGATTGGGTTTTCCTAGAAGCCAGTTTCTCCCACGAGCTGTCTTCCAAAAATTACAATATATAATATATAATATATAATCACAGAACTGCACATTTCCTACTTTATTATCACAAATATTCTGAGTCGGAAGGGACCCACAAGGATCATCAAGTCCAACTCTTCAGTGAATGACTCCACAGATCTACTTCAAAACCTAGGTGTTATCAGCACCATGCTCTGACCAACTGAGCTAATCTAATCTAATCTAATCTAATCTAATCTATATATCCAAGTGTCTCAGGTCCTGGCATGACTTTGTCCATGGTACTTGTCTTCCACACAGATCTTTGTCTACCTCTGCAGGTTGGCCAGCAGCCAACATCGAGATTGGGTCCTCTCAGGTGAGTTTTTTGTCATATTTCTGCCAGGCATGCAAGGCAAAACTGATTAGGAAAATTAATTCTGTTGCCAAACTTTGCCCTGAAGGATTGTTTTGTCCTGAGAGCATTTCTTCACATAGACAGTGCTTATGAAGACAAGGAACCTGGAGAACTGTACACGTGTCCTGGTGCCTGGGAGTAAATTACCTCAGGTCTCTAATGACTTCTCCTGATGATCCTGAAAGGCATTTTTTTCCTCTATCATCAGTTTCAAAAGTTAGCCAGTCCTTGGTATTTCCTTCAGGGATTTAAGATCATGGAGAAGCAGTTATAGATTATTTCATTTCAGCCTGTGAGATGAACACACAGATGCTGCACTAATACCAGTGAAATAAGGTTTTTTTTCCATCAGGAATGAGAGCAGGAATGTTTGAACAGGCTTCAGGCTTTGGATCCAGACTTGCCTCATTGTGCTAAAATTGCTTACGCACACCTAAGCTGTCTGCTGGACAGCCCTGCTGTCTGCTTCTGGTCAAAGAGAGATTTGGGGTTGATGATTCACAGCAGGCAGAGAAATCAGTCGTGAAGGTGAAGCTTCTCTTAATTCCGGCTATTGATGTACGCAATCCATTGACTCAAAACAGGTCAGGAGCAAAGGATGACATTTACATGTGTAATTACATTATGCACATAATCCACTGCTCTCAGAAACCTTTCAGGTGGCATTGTTAGCAGTGCTTTGTTTGGATTTAAATACAGTTTATAACATGTCCATACTCTCCATGATACCTAGCGTTACTGCACTCCTCATTTAGAGTACTTCAGGTGGGGTGGTAATGGGTAAAAGTAAAGCAGATAAATCACATTTTGCCAGGCAGCTATGATCAGCTGGGGTCACTACAGGCTTTCATTTTCTTGGGCGGAAGGAAAATCCTTGTGTGGAGTGCGAGCCCGGTCTGGGTGTGCTGCGCTAGCACCACGTCACCGCGAGCGGAGCAACGCATGGAAAACCCATCCGTCTGCATCCCTGCCTTTCCCAGGAACTCACACTTCTTCACCAACAAGCGCCAGGCGATGTCAGAGTCCAGGAATTAAAAAAAAAAAGGCAAAGAAAGAAATCGTTGGTGCTGTTCCAAAGTGCTGGAACAAAAGTGGTGTTACGCCACTCCTTCGGAGCTGGACAAAGAGGGCTGGGGCTGCGAGAAGCTTCCCAAGCACTGTGATACAACTCCTGGCTCTTTAAGCCTTTCACAAGGTCTTCTTAACCTCGATCTTGTAGCATTTTGGCTGCAAACTTGAGCGATTTGACTTTATTGGGAGTCTCTCAGTACTGCTGGCTTGCAATGAGGTGATTGTGCTCTTCTTCTTTATTCACCCCATAAAGTATTTCACTCTGGGTACTTTCTCCCTGCATGAGTGACAACATGAGAGCACATAAAAAGTTTCTGCCTTCATAATTTTTATCTTTTTGTGGTTATTTTATAAATTCAAATATCTCTAAAAGCCAGGAAAGTTACAATTCCACATTATGTAGAATCAGAATAGCAGAATATCCTGAGTTGGAAGGCACCCAAAAAGCTCATAGAAGTCCAGGTTTGATGTAATTTGATGTAATGTAAGGAGGAACCATGAAATTTTCATCGTATTTTGTCACTACCAAGTGCCCCAGTCAATATTTCTCCCTCTGCTTTAGTGTAATCACAGATGATTTAGGCAGCCATAGGGAGCTTTATGATTTCAGACAATTTCAGAAAAGTTTCCAAAAAATTGAAAGGTTTTACACATCCAAGTTGGTCTGAATCATCCTCTGTAGGTGCAGAGCTCTGTCCACTGACTACACTGGGGAGAAAAGGCTCTTTTTTTGTCTTCTGCGTCACAGCTCAGTCGCCTTTGCAAAGCAACCGGAGAAGGTTCAGACAGGAGGTGGTTGGCTCCTTCCTCAGGGGGAAGAAATTCCTGCAATTTGTCAAAAGGAGATGTGCTGGCCCTGACAGACAAATCTCTTTGGGAGACCCACCAGGGTCTTCCTTTCCCTTTCTGTAAGGGAAAGGAAAAGAGCAAGGAAGAGCTGGAAAGCAGAGGCTGTGAAGTGAGGGCGGGAAGCTCCATGGTGGCCCTGCAGATGTGCTGGGTGAGCCAGCCCAAGGGGGCCGTCCTTGGAGGCAGCTGGAGCTCCTGGGGGACAGTTGAATGTCCACATCATATCTGTCAGCCCTTGCTTCCCCCTTTCCTGATGACCTTGCTCAGCTGGCAGTGTGGACATGGTATGATGTCCACTGCTGACTGTTCCTGCTCAGTGACTGTTTGCCCACTCTCAAATGCCTCTGCTGTTTATTCCTTCCCAGAGCCTTCCCCTTCCTCCATTGCCCTCATTCCTTTGCTCTCAGCATCTCCTTTTTTCTCTTCTTCCTATGCTTTCTCTTTATCACTCCTGTTCCTCTTCTTCCTTTGCTCCATATTCGACTGTGTCTCCTTGTGATATTTTTTTCCTACACAAGGAAAGCCACCGCATTTTGGATGCTTTGTTTCTCTGCTAAGTTTTGTCTTTCTGAAAAGGAAGCCCTTCAGATGAAGGTCTGTGTTGCTACTTTTTGTTTCTGGACCACAAGAGCTGCTGCTAATGGAGGCCTCTGGGCACCATGAAAACATGAACAATGATGATTAATGGAGCACTTCATGCATGGAAGAGGTGAAAGAACTGATGACACAGGGCTGATGCTTGAGACCCTTAAGGAAAGGCTGCTGAGATGTTTCTCCTGCAGTTGTGGAGCAGTTCTCAATGCAATGCCCTTTCCTGTATCCTTCTCCTAGAACATCCCCACCCCAGAGTTCTGGGATTCATCCCCACACTGTGGTGATGGGTCTTGAGCTCAACCAAGTGAGCTTGTGGAGCTCTTCCAAAGGCACTGAGCCAAGCAGTGAATGCTGGCCATTAAAATGTGCATCTGTCTGATCAGCACAGCCTTCCCAGGAAACTTCTCCAGGTCTATGTGCTGCAGAGAGCCCTGCTGGAGGAGAGGGGAGTGAGGAAACACTGGAAATGGCAGGGGGGATCAGGGAGCTCTTCTGCCCTCATCCAGGAGGTACCTCCTTTGTCCAGGCTCTTGGAGCAGTAGTCAAACCCCAAATAATTCAGTTTAAAGCTCCACAGCAGTTGGACTGCCAGTCTTGCTACCAGGACACCCGAGATCAGCGCCACTGACTTTAGGCACCTGCAGGGCTCTTATCTGTGCTTCTCCCCCACTTCCCTGGTGTCCATGAACCCCTGGGTGATGTGCTCAACTTGGTGTCCTGTAGGGGTGTCCTTTGAGAGGTGCACAGAAGGTGCCAAGGGTTTTCTCACACTTGGGATGTGCTGGAGTGACCCTCCCACTGTGCTGCTCCCAGCACCCACTGCCCTGTGGTGGGAACCCCAGGGACCATGGCATCACCCAAAGGACTGGATTTGGTTAATATTCCCAAGTGTCTCATAACTCTGAAATCTTTTCTGACCCCATAGGCAGCCCAACTCTTCCTTTCCTGTCAGACCACAGACTGCCCCGTTCCCTGTGCAGGGACCACTCTGACCAGGCTCTGCTTGGTGACTCCAGGGTTGGGCCCATGATTGGCTGCATCCCCCCAGCATTCCAGGGCTCTGTTCTGCACCAGGCTCTGGGAAGGAGGGGAGGAGGGAGCCGTGGTGCCATAGCAAAGCCTGCACCCCTCACGTCCTGCCCTCCTGGAGTGCGTCAGATGCGCCACGTAGGGCTCGAAAGTATGAACAGGTTGGTGTCTCTATCTTCACACGCCTTCACAGACTGACATCAGAATCAGAACAAACAAACAGGTAGGGTTTTCCCTACCCAATTTAAATTAATTTGGGTTGCTTCCCAGAGGCAGTTTTGCTGTGCTCTAGCATGACTTTTTGTGCTTGACGATGGTTCCACTTTGCATATAGGGGGAATTTAAAAGTCTTTCTCCTTGTCTCAGTTCATTTGAGGGCAGCATTAAATATCCTAATTTTCCCTAGGCTTTTAAACCACAAACAGCTTATACATACCATGTTAAACATTTTTTTTTCTATGATAATTGAAGAAATATGATCCAAATGGTGCAATCATATTTTGGCCTTTTGTTTCCTTTTACAGCATCATGGCCCTGAGAATACACTGCCCAGGTGATGCTCTCCCTGACAACTGGGCCAAAGAACTCTGCTCCAGGACTAGTGGTAGGCAGGAGAAGATCTGTCATCCTACAAAAATGTTCCTATTTTATGACGGAAGAGAAATGGAAACTTAAAGCTGTGGGATTTTTAAATGAAAGAAAGGAATTGATGGGGAAGGAGTGACCCTGCAACAGTGATTTTATTCAGAGTCAATGTACTTACCTGGAGGATTGAGGTGTCACAAAAGCTCATCCCAAGCACTGGCCCCAGAGAGGTTAAACCTCTGCTCTCTCTGGCAGATGGAGGGGAGGAGGAAGGCCTCAGCTGTGTTTTGACCAACACATTCCTTGCTAGACCTGAGAAACACTTCCCAAGGACACTTTAGTTGAACTTGGCTTTTCTCCAAATATTACTTTCCAAGAAAAGACTGATTTGTCTGAAAATTTCTATAGGCTCAAGCTGAGAGGTTTTCTTGTTTCCCAGGACACAAAGGAATGGTCCCCATATTCCTTCTTTAAAAATAGATCTGAGGATAGAACTGGAAAAGTATTGTCTGAAAAAAAAAAACCCAAAAAAACCCAAAAAAAGTCCAAATTTTCACACTTTCAAGCTTTTAGATAGATTTTAGATTGGTGAAAATTAGTTCAATAAAATTACAAAGCAAAATTTGTAGAAAATTTGACTTGTATTAACTTGTTTTACAAGTAAATGCACTTTACTTCTTAGCACCTTGGAGTCTGTGCCCTGTCAGGGTTATGAGAAGCAGGAAGGGGAAATGAGGTGGGGGCTTGTTAGGGGACTCAAAGTGTGCAGTCATTATTTTTGATTAAATATCACCAGTGGAGTAAGAAGAGCTTGATTTGAGGAGAATTGAGCCTGGCTGTGAACTGGAAGGTGGGGCTGGCTTTGTGCAAGTCAGGCAATGATGGATTGCTCTGTCAAAGTGTATGCATTTATGGCCCTTTAGTAATAAAGAACCTTAATCATAACCTGCCATGTTGCCTACCCATTCAGGTGCTGTTCATGAGTAATGTAGGTTCTGTTTTAAAGGATGGATCTTCCTGTGAAAATGGGGCTAGAGGCAAATAAATAAAAATTTTATTAGTCACTCAAGATGATTTACCTGACTTCCAGTTCCCCCAGTAAATTTTGTAGTTACTGAGGATGAGCAAACAGATTTAATGTGATGGGGAACAGCACATCCTTCTCTCAATGTATTTTTTTTTTCCCAAACTATTATGAAATCATTCCTCATTCTGCCTTCTGGTTCCTGGTCTCTAAACGAAGAGGACAAAAAATTTAAAAAATAATTAAAATTCTACTTTGGAGTTTGGTCTTGAGGTATCTGTCTGAAATCAGAAGTGACAGAAATCTCATGGGAACCTTTTCTAGGGAGTTTCCCTGTCCATTTTTGCAATGTCAGGAGATGCAGACAAGCTCTTGAGTTTTTCAGAAGTCAGTTCTAAATCTGATACACAGCTGCAGAAGAGTTGTTCAGACTGGTTCAGAGCACAGAGCATCTCAAGGTGCTGGTTTGTGTCGAATCACACTGGCACATTTTCAGTCTATAACAAATTCCATAGGAAAAAGGTTTTGCATCTCTCTTGCCATTGCATTCGCTGAAGAAGGAGGGTGGGAAGTGCAAAATGTGTTTACAACAGCCCAATGTCATGCAAATCATGTGCAGTTTCACCGTGCCAGCTGAAGGCACTGGAGACCTGGCTGTTGAATAAACAAATATTAAGGAAAATGGTGGTAAATAATCACTAATTTGCAGAGAAGGTTTAAATGGATTTATGAGAAATACTTGCAACAAAGGGTGAATGAGGAAGTGACTTCAAAGAGGAAATCAACTTCCTAAAAAAAAAAAAAGGAACCCTGGGGTTTTTTATTCTCAATTCACATGAGAAATGGTTTTATTTTTGCTGCTGCTTTTAAAAACATGGCTTGCTATGAACCATTGCCTGCCCTAATTTTTTTTCTATTTAAAGGGATATTTTATCAGAAAAGCCTTACACACTTGGCACCTCCTTCCTAAGTGATCCAGAAAACCTGCCTGCGCTCTGGGGGCGCTGTGGACTTCACTGTCAGACAGAAAATTTCCAGAGATGCTTTCAGGAGTGCCCAGGATTTGCAGAAATCAAGCCCCTGGGCTCTGCTGAAGCAGAGTCACTTTTCAAAGTCTCATCTCTCCTTGAGTGTTCTGATATTTGTTTGGCAGTTATGGGAGACATTAACTTCAGGGATGGTGTTCATATGCCCCTCAAATTTTCCTCAAAATGAGATAAGGATCTTTTTTCTTTTTTCAGACTGAGGAAAAACACATGGAAACTTCAGATCAGTGTTTTATCCATGTCCCTCTACTGAGCTGCAGATTCAATTTATAATAGAATGAAAATCATTCCTGATACAGAATGAAGACTATGTAGAACATACAAGGTTTCTTACTGTACAATTATGCCATCTTCCCTTTGGAATGATGCTAAATCCTTTTCTTGATTTATAAATAGGTCTTCCTCTTCATGGTTAGGTTGGGAAATCTTTTTTCCCCATCCAGCCTGGGTCAGTTATGATGACAAGTACTGCAACACTTGACCTAGCAAGCAGTGAAAAGCTGGTTCACTGTCCCACTGCCAGAAACACATCCTGAGTTTGCCTGAAATTCTACCAATTCATTGGACACTCAGAAAACTCAGTCCATTTCTAATTTTAAAATGTTTTCTTTTTTTCCTGCCTTCACTGAAATTCTCCATGCTATAAAAATCCCTTGATTTTAAAAAGGCTTGATTTAGTTGGAATGGTCTCTCCCTTCCTGCCTCTGTGGACATAATAGCTCTGGATGTGATGGCATCACCACATGGAACATCCCTGCCTTGTTTAAGAGCTGCTATTTCACCTCTGTGCCAGCTCAGCCAGGATTTGCTTTAATGAGTACCCACCACTGCTACTTAGAAACTCTGCCATTATTTGTTAGGCAGGATTAATTAATCTTGTCTAGGCAACAAGCTGGAGAGCCACAACTGCGAGGACACTGAGCTGTCTCAGCTCTCAGGGCTGTTAAACAGAGCTGCTGGGAACAGCTGTGTTTTGTTACTCTGTCGTGGCTCACTGGAGAGTTTCAGTGCTTAAAATCATATTAAAAGATTCTTTTGCTGGGTTTTTACCCCAAAGTCCTGGTGCTTGTCATGGTCTTGGATTCACCTCCCACCTCTAAGGACATTCCAGCATAAATTTGGGAATATACCTGTTAGCTGAAGCCAGTGTGGCTTGCACGGTGTTCCCTTGATGAATGCCTATGGAATAATTTCTTTGGGTAGATCTTCTAAAGGGGAAAGGAAGATTAGACCATTTGGGGAAAAGGCCTTCTCACCTCCACAGCTGCTCAGTGTCCTGGGCATTGCTTTCTCTCTTTTAGCAATTTTGGGCTGTCCGTGTGTGTGTATTTCAAAGGTTTCAGGTGCTCCCAGAGGAAAGTCAACTTCAAACGTGGCATTTTTGGGGCAAACAAATGGGTGTTAAAGTTCCCTGTCAGCAGGGCAGGTTTGGACAGGGATGCTCGCACACACCTACATCCACCACGAAGTAAGCCTGGGCTACACCTGGTTACTGTGAGAAAATAAAATACAGAGCAGGAATGCAGCTCCCACAGTGCCTTGGAAGGATTATGGGGTTTGTCCTGAGACAGAAGCATGAGCTGCTACTTTGATCTTGGATCTCTTTTCCAACCTTACTGATTCTGTGATTCTATTACGTAGAGATCTGAGACACTTGCAAGCAGGATGCTCCTGGTTGTGTGACACTTTGTGTTTTGCCAGTGGCCTTCTGGTAAGCGTTAAGTAATTTAACATTAAAAAAAAAAAAAGTATATATTAGGGTTGCAGTTGGTTAGAAGATGCAAAGTATTTTCAACTTTTTGTTGATGTGCCCTGCTATGGGCTAGACAGAATCATAGAAATCCAGATTGGCTGGGGTTGGAAGGAACCTCACAGATCATCTCTACCCCCTTGCCACTTCCAGGCGTCCAGGTTGCTCCAAGCCTCATTCAGCCTGGCCTTGGACACTTCCAGAGATGAGGCATTGATCCAGAGATCCTCAGTGGGTATGCAGTGGGTTGGTTTGAAAGCAGATTCTTTAAACATTATTTGTCTTCTTCCCCCAGGTTTAGGGTTTCCCCGCCTTGCTTTCTCTCCGATGGGGAATGCCCGCTGGATTAAAAGTAACCAGCATGAGTCAAATGCAGAGTGCTCTGTACCCTGCCCTCTCCAATGGCAAACTGGTGAGATCTCACCAGCTTTAACAGGTTCCCTCTCCCAAAGCTGCTCAGCTCCCAACTTGCCCAGGCCACCTCTGGCTTTGCTTTGCCAAGCTTTGGATGCACATGAATGCTGAGATTTTCAGTGTGGGCTCAGAATTTTCAGACAAGAAAATCACAGAATGGAAAATTGGGTTGGGTTTGATTTTGGTTGTAAAATCTGTACATCTGTACAGATCTGTACCTTGCCAATATTAATGAAAATATCTGGATTTACTCTGTAACTAAGCACAGAAGTCCCGGATTTTATGCTAATAGGAAAAAACTCCAAGAGGATCAGAGGAAAGAATTACAAATTGAATCCAATCCTGTTGCTCCTCAGTATGTTATTTGCAAACTGAAATCCCAGATTAAAGGAAGAGGAGCTCTCAGCTCTTCCCAAGGAGGGGTTTTTCCCTATGATATTCCTTTGGGATATCGCTGCATTTCTGCCTTCCTTTTCATGCATTTTAGCAAGGTGGGTAGGATGTCTCAGATCACCTTCTTTTCCACATTTACAGCACAGAGCTACAGCCTGCTCTTTTCTATCCTATATGTACATTCCTACAACATTTCAGTGTTTTCCTTCCTGGTCTTCCAAAAGGAACAGCACAGATTTGCAACAAGCTTTCCAGAGCTGTTCACCTATTTCATTGGCTGCGGACAGGCAGGGAACCTGTGACAGATCCATTCCCTCTGTCCAGCCAAGGCACCTGTTGACTTCTCTGGATTGATGCTGAGGATTATTTTCTTATGGCCACTTGTTGCAGGAAGATCTCCTGGAATCTGGAAAAGCAGCTGCCTTGGGAGCTCAGCTCAGCTCGGCTCAGCTCAGCTCAGGTGCAGAACCCAGCCTGGTCAGGTCCCTGCCGGGCTCCAACTCAGTGAGCGCAAGGAATTCCTGCACAGTGGGCAGAGAGGGAGTGATGCTGGGGAAAGCCCTTGGCAGGGATGGGAGGTGACCTGCTCCCAAAGCACAGAGCTCTCCTGAGCCTGGATGGACTTCCTGCTGAGCCCCTCTCCTTTATCACACTTCCTAGGGTGCAACAGTTCCCTCAGCCCAGGCTGGGGAGCAAGAATTTGGCAGAGCAGGTTTCCTCTGGGGAACATTCTTGTCTTTTGTATCATCAGGACATGCCCCTGCTCAGAGGCAAGGAGGAGCTCCTCCTCAATCAAACTATCTCAGCCGTTGTGCTCGAATCCATTCGGGCTGGCCCTTCCCTAATTAGGGCAGCAGTCACCCAAAACACCTTCTCCATGGATGATCCTGCAGCCTCCTGATCGCTGCTCGTCATCTCCCACCGAAACCACCGGCCTTGTCTTCCCTCCTCCCTTGCTCAGCTTCCCCCCAAACAGGGAAGTGGCAATTCACCTGTGGGGACAATGAGCTGACTGGCTGTCAAAGGAAAAAAGCCCCACATGTGGTCTGCACCTGCCCCTATTCACCCACAAGCCTGGAGAGGCACTGAAGTGATGCTTTTGCAAGAGTCCTCAGGATGTTTCGTTTGGGACTGAAGATGGTCATTGAAGTATGAGGAGTGAGTGGTGAGGAGAATTGCTGGAGGTGTTTAGGTGCCTGGGTACAGGAGGGATGCAAAGGAACTGCACATCTGTGGAGATGGAAACGAGCTCCAAAGGAGAGTTAGAACTGTCACACTCTCAGGGCTGGAGAGTTGTTGGGATATTGGCCTGTGGGACACTGGGATGAGTTTCGACCAAAGAGGACTTTGGGTGGCTAGAAGGAAGGTGACTGGATGAAGTACTGTGGCTCTGGGGCTGGTCTCTAGGCAGAGGCTGTGAGAGGACAGGGCACCAATTTTGGGATGGGGGAGTACTGGGGACAGTCAGCAGTGGGATGATTGAGGGGGACTGGGGTGACATTTGGTCAGAGGCTGGTGCAGGTGGTGACTGACAGGCAGTACAGTGATCTCCTGGGATGTCTCCTTCTCCGCTTCCCCTCGTTTCTCACCAGAGATGAAAATGTGGGGAAGAGGCTGGGTGGCCTCAAAGGTGCTCACTGCAAGAGAGGATACATTGTCCAAGCTCCTGCTCCAGCTTTCAGGAAGCGCAGCCCTGCTATGGCCTAGTGCATCCCAAAGCAGTTTCCCCCACTGGGAAGAGTGCCAAGCATGAAAGGAAACAGCTCTAGGCTGTTCTAGCCTGGGAAAAGGGAAGAGAGGAAGGGAAGTCAGTTACACCAAGGTGGTGTTGTGAAACTCCAGAATTGTACTTTCCCTTTGAAGCTGCCAGGGCTGTGCTGGCATCTCTAATGCAGATAAGAGGAGCTGGCTCCTCCAGGAATGGAACAGTGAAATCCCTTTTCACTTGAGGCCAAAGAGAAAAAAATTACTCCATCTGGGCAATTTAAGCTACAGGCGTCTTGGGTTTGACACATCAGAGAATTTAGTGCTGCTGGTAATTATGTAATCAATTAAAGAACTGTTCCACTCTAAATACTGCTGAAGGAAAACACAAAGGAACACATAAAGGTAATGTTTTCAATTTATTTATATAAACAAATGCATTTTAACAACATTGTTTCCTACAAAAATAAAGTGAAAAATAATTCACAGAATTTTAAATAAATAATCTCAAACATCCACATTTAGCGGCTGCAGAGTACAGAACGCAGAGTGCACAGGAATCCTTGCTGAAGCAGCCTGTAACTTAACTCATGTGAGATGGTCTGAGGAATTCCTCTGTGCCTACCCCAAAATAACTCGATCTGTCCAGACTTGCCTCCCTTTAAGTCTCTGCCAAACCCTGCTCCTGGGTTACTGGCAGAAGGGTGCTCTGAAGAGTGCCCAGAGCTGGATCTGATGGACAATTTGCATGAGGAACAAGTGTCCGAGCAGTGCTCACTCGTTAGCACGTACAGTACTGACCACCTTTGGATACAAGGGGAGAGAAGGTTTTCCCTTCTTCGTGCTTTCAACAGAGAAAGGAAAACAAATGCCCTTCTTGCTCCCACAGTATCCATACCAAGGACCACTCCAGATGAGTCACTGGTATTGATGGCTGCAGGAGAGCTTGGTTCTGCTGTTCATGGCCACAACTGCAGCCCTAGCCAGCACGAGGCATGGCTGCCTCTACACAAATTCATGGAAACAGAAGCCACAGACAAACTACACTGCTGCCAGAGCTGGTACAATGCACAAGCCTCTACAAGTGCTTCAGAGTTCAGATGAAATAGAAAACTCAAGTCCTTTTCCACAAGTAGTCAAGTAATTTTGGGCAGGGGCACAGAATACCCGGTTGCTGCTCTATTCCAGTCTGAAGTGACATTTTCTTTTTCCCTATAGTTCCCCAGCTGCTTTTATGGGAAGATCATCTTCTATATTTCCTCTCTAGAAATTAAAAAAAGATACCCTTACATGCAAAGTCTGAAGTCCTATACAAGATCCTGTGTAACCTATGTGCCCAGATAAGACTAGATATTTTACTGCTGGATTAGGACAAATATGTCTAGGAGATTTTGTGCTGGCCAGTTTTAAAGAAGCTTAAGCCACTTACTTAAAATAACTCTTTTTATAAATTATAAATAACACATTATCCCCCCTCCCCCCCCCCAAATAAATAGAAGTACAAATTATATGTATATCTTGTGCACACAGGCAGAGCTACCTCCTGTGCCTGGAAGTGCTGCTGAATCTCTTGTGTTCAGTTCTCTGTGTATTTACAGAGCTGCTCAGTTTACAGCCCCTCTGTTTCTGAGAGCACAAAGCCACAGCAGACCCTAACTCCAGCTATACTGTCCTCCTGTCCTTAGAGTAACAGACATTAAAATTACATTATCAAGTATACCAGAGAACTACAGCTATGAAAAGAATCCCAGTGCCTTGGGCCAAGTTTAATACCTCTCCAGAGTTACATAATAAAAACATCCCTATCCAAATGCAAGCAGCCTTGTATTGCAGCCTGAGAGTTGGTTACTGCTAAGCTCAGTATCTCATTCTCACCCCCTTACACAACAAATACATGTCACACTTCCTTCAAAAAGAAGTAGAATCCAGGAAAAGTACTATTTTCTTAAATATTTAAAACATGAACAATATTTTTTAAAAAACTTGTAAAAATTTTTACTTTAAATATTTGAAACATTAAAAACATATTTTTAAAAAGTTGTAAAAAAATGTACTTTCATCTAAATCCAGAAGTGGATTTATACATAAGAGACATTATAAGTTATGATACAAAGTGCCTTCTCTGCAGTGAGGGAGAGGTAGTATCAACAACAAATGCAATGCATTTTCTGACCTTACATAAAGAAGTGAGTCTCAAGTATTTTTCTTTGTTAATTTTTGAGTGCTCATATGAAATCCGTAATCTCTTCTGGCAGTTTTCATTAAGTCAGATTTTTTCTTGTACTTTTAGGTCAATAGCTGCTTTCAACTTGCTGAGAAAAAAAGTTGCTTTTGTAGTGTTATGTGACCTATGAAAACTGCCAGACAGAATCACCGCCACCCCCCTTCATCAAGTATTAAAACAATAGTAAAAAGAAGTTGGAACCATTATCCACTTTGGAATACATCATTCTGTTACAGAAGATTTTAAACAAGGGATTCACCACTGTCAAGATGAAGCACAGAAAATCCCTTTTGTAAATGGAAGCCTTACCTCAGTAAGGAATTTAAGGCAAACCCCACAATGAAGATGCTCAAGTTGGTTTTTTAAATACTAAGCCATAAATAGAATAAATAACACAGTTAAATAAATAAATAGAGGGATAGCTGGATTTCTACAGCTCGGCAGAGCGCTCTTTCAGCAGGAGCGTGGGGTTGATATCTTCCATGGCAGTTTTTGAGGTACTAACGTTAATCGTGGCCTCGGTGGGCTCGGGAGTCAGGATGTGGAAGGCAGTGAAGGGACAGCCCTCGACGTTGTTGCAGATGAGCTTCTGCAGGGAGGCCGTGTTGACGATGTCGAAGCCCACCTTGCCCCCGAAGGTGCTGGGCTTCCAGTACTCAGGGGAGCAGATGGCGTTGCCCATCAGCCCCTTCAGGGAGAATGGAGCCCCCATCTCCACCATGGTCTCGCCAAAGATGGCCCCGGGTCGGGGCTTCTCCACCAGCAGGCCTGGGTACAGCTCCATGGCATCGATGTCCCCGTACAGCTCCTCCAGCTCCGCTGCCATCTCTTTTTCTCCTGCAACGAGTAAAAACTGTTAAGTGGAAAAACCCCATTTTCTGTGCAAGACTGTCCTGCTCAAGCCCAGCAATGACACTGCAGGACTCTGTGGGAATTTTAAGACAATGTCTCATTTGTTGGGAAGGATGAGGACTGTTACCTGTAAGCTCTTCGAAGGATCGGAACGGTTTCAGCATGAAGCGTTTCCTGTACTCATTCAAGGACTGGTACCTCATCTGCCTGCTTTGGTCAATGGAGGCCTTTGCTACTTTCTGTACTGCAGCAGGAACATTCTTCCCACCAGCAACCTGTGCATGAAAGAGGAAAAGCTGTAAGATCTCCTGATATGAGTCATGAGGAAGTTGTGCCTTTCCAGTGATTAGTTTTAAATAGCTTTATCCCATTCCCTTTTCCCACCCCCAGAGGTTCATGCCTCTGTCGGTTCACCATCAATTGTACCAAGGACCTACCCTGCCAGCACTTTGCTTGGAGAAAGATTTAACCATATGGGATAGTCCGTGCTCCAGCATGATGGAGTTGTTGTAGAGGAACTGCTGGAAGGTGTACTCCTGGTCGTGGATCTGGAAGGTATCAGGCAGCAGCGGGTGCCAGTGGTACAGGGTGTTGAACTCGGCTGCGATGCGGTTCTGGTACTGGAACTTCTGGTTGAACAGCAGCTCGGGGTCAAACTTCAGCTTGAAGTGGTACCCACTCAGGTGCTGCACATAGTCCTCTATAACAATCTTGATTGTCTCTCCTGTTGGACAAAGGAACAGGAGAGAATGTTGGCACTGCTTCTCCTCAGTGGCAGGGAAAACACCATTTCTGAGCTGTTGTAAAATATACTACAGTGATCAGGACAACAAACACTTTTCTGTAATCTCTCCTAGAAAGCAATTCATGTATTTTATGTGACTAAGGGGTGGAACAGTACTTCAGATCCTAAGAGTTCTCGGCTGTGGGTAGTGAGGTATTTTCTACAGCCTGTTTTCCCCTCCCAGGACACAATCCTTGCACCCTCCACAGAACAGGACACACCAGTATTTACACTATGTTCAGCCATACAATATCTCTAGGACAGAGGGAGAGGATAATGAAGAAAGTTGATGTCTGAAAGCAAATCTCAGCTTCTGAACTACGTAATACAATTGTCTTGGTTTCTGGTTTCAGTTGGGGCAAGGTTTTTTCCAGCTCAGGGCACATCACCATTTACATAAGATGAAATATCACTGGGCACACAATTAGACAGGAGAACTATGCAGAGTTACATTTTACATAACCTTCTGAACTTTAGACTTAATCACAGCCTTTCTTTTAAAGCATACCTGAGCTGACCCAACCCTAGAAGAAAAAAAACCCAAAAGCCCAGATCAGGGAGCTTGAGGTCATCCACCCTCAAAGGCTTTCTCTGAGAAAGGAACCTGAGCTTCCTGTCTTTTCACTGCTTTCAGTTCTCCTTCCCTCAGATGAGTGAATTGACTGTCCCTGAGTTTTCTTCAGTTCCATCTTTAGCAGAGCTGGGGTGAAGCCGCACCTCAACACAACCCCAGCGACAGGCCACGAAGGAGCGACTCACACCCCAATTTACAGGATAGCTTCCCCCTCACTCCAGCCATGCAGGCTCGAGCTGGAGCTGCACCCAGCAGCAGGGCTCTCACCGATGAGAACGAGCCGGGCGGTCTGGAAGAGCTGCTCGTCGTCCCACTCAGGGTGCTGGTGCTTGAGCACGTCGCAGACGCGGTTGTGCTCTCGCAGCCAGATGGTGGCGTACATCATCAGCCCTGGCACCAGCCCGAACACCTCCTGCCCCACGGAGAACCGCAGGTGCTCGGGCACGTGGGGCGGGTACAGCATCTCTGCCTGCGTGTCCCGCACCGTCGGCGGGTACATTTCTCCATTGATCATCTGTGCAAGGCGGAAACAACAGGAGCTGTGAGCTACGATACTTTGGTTAAGCTCTGTCCACTCTCTCAGCTCTGACTCACACTTCAGATCACCTACAACATTCACACAGCGCTAATTTAGGAAATCTATGCCATCCAGTAAGAAGGTAGGAATTCTGAGCTAAGACATACCTGGTATTTTAGCTTTCCATCCTTTCGAAGCCTCAGTTTAAGTTGTCTCTCCAGAGTCTCTCCATAAATGTGGTTCAAGTCAACCTATAAAATAAAAGCATTTGGGACATGAAGCCAACCTGCATTTTTTGCTATTTTAGGATAAGTCCCTCTTTTATGGATACCAATAGGAGTTCACCCCCTAGATGTTTACCTTTCAATTATATTACTGCTACCTTATAAGTATCATGCACTGATATTTAAGATGAAGCCAAATTATTTCCTGGCAACTGGAGCCATCTCTGCATAAGAGGAGGTTGTTACATCAGCAATATAAAAGGACTCTGTTTAAAGTGTCAGCAATTTTTTTATTTTGCAGACAGCTTTCTATATATACACACACAATTTATAGCTTTGGTTTGGACATAAGAGTGACACTTACAGTAAAGAACTCTTTGTCCAAAGGATGCCTGTCTCGTAGGTAAAGATCTTAAATCCAAGTCTGCTTTTCCAAGTTCTTTTTAAACTAAGGCTATTGGCAGTACATAAGCAATACTCAAGTGCTGGATACAGCTCTTTGGAACTGACAGAGTCCAGAGAACTTTTGGATACTCACTACATCTAACATGCTTTAGGTGAAAGCTGATTTTTGGGAACAATAAGAGATCACCAGGCAGGTATTTTAAACAGAACCACTTGTGCAGAGCACTGGTTCCGACCCGGGAAGAGACACTGCCGAACACTGGAATTTGGCCTGAGGAGCAGTTACAGAAGGGGTAATCCCATGGGATTGTGGCACAGTGTGTGCACAGGTGTTTGTGTCCCCTGGCAACCCGCAGGATGCCATTCCGGCCATTCCAGGTGCTCAGCAGCTCCCCAAGAGCACGAGAGCCGTGTCCCCAGCCGTGACCGTACCCCATGGCCGAGCGCTCTGGTGAAGGCAGGGCCCCGCTTCTGGTCTGTCTTGAAGAACTGGTGGGTGAAGTGCTGGGCAAAGAAGGTGAACATCACGTTTGTGCCTTGTGGGTCGGGAATAAACTTTCTCCTCAGCAAAAACTTCTCCACGATCAGCTTCGAATCTGGGAGCTCTTTCTTTCCTGTGGGAGAAACAGACAGTGAGATACTCAAGATAACACTTTATGCCATACTGAAGTTTATTCCTAACAAAAAGGCTTAAGACTTTCAGTGGAATATAATGACAGCAGCATACAAACAAGGGGAATTACCGACTCTTCTGTGCTCACTTTCTTAATTTTATTAGAAATTTCTAAATTCCCTGCTTTTAGCATATAACTCAATAGCAAGAACCAGAATAATACCTTTTAGACCTTTCAACACTATATCCAAAACATGGTTATTCCTAAAGTCAACTACACTGAAAAAAGGCTACAGACAAGCAGGTCTCATAGGAACAACTACTTATTTTTTCCTCTTAGAGAAGACCAAGCAATCATTACGTGTCTGGTTTATTCCTCACCTTTAACACCCATTGGTGTTGGGCAGTCAAGTCCTACTGGTGGAAGGCTTCTTGTGTAGTAGGAAAGATTGGAATAAGCTTCCCAGCTTTTGTAATTGTAGTCACTATTGTAAGTTGGTGGGCTGTCAATCAAGTGTGATCTTGCTGAAAGACAAATAAATATTTGGTTATTTTTAACTGTACATTTTAGTCTCAAAAAGTAAATCACAAAGCCAGATCTTTTGCATATATTTGGCAGCAGTTGTAAATTCCACACATATCAGTTACTGATGTTAAATACGATTACAGTTACTAAATAACAGGACTGGATCCGGGCTGATCAGCTGGATCTCACTATTAACATAAGCAATGGGGTGCCAAGTTCATGTCAGCAAAATCCTGGACTCTTGCAGAAAGCAGAATCAAGCTGCACTTCAGCCTGTTTCATACAAGCCTGCATCATGCAGAAATCTTAAATTTTGGTGTTTTAACTTCAGTGCAATTTAGGCTGCTTGGTTTGTAGACAGATAATTCAGTGCAATATTCTGGAGTAAGCTTTAAGAGGACTGGAAGAGACAATTCACACTTACACGTTAGTACGTATCTCATAATAGTGTCCCTCAGGAAGGGAATGTTGTTGATGATATTCCAGGCTCCTTGGAAGTGGGTGAGGATGTAGTGGACAGTGTTTGGTGATGGTTTCAGTGCTAGCTTCAGCCATGTGAAGAATTCCGCTGCAAAAGACAATGGGAAGGTTATTATTAATTAGTTTATGGAGGACAACCTGCAATGCTGGAATTGGACCATGCATTTCATTTCCACGGAGAGAGGTGTGGGATACTCACGTGTGGTGCAGTTCTGCCCGTAGAAGCCTGTCCTGGTGCAGTCACACTCGTAGCGATCTGGCCCAGTGGTCATGCAGACGCCTCTGTTCTGGCAGGGGTTGGAGCAGCAAGGGTTGGCTGCGGGAGAACCAGAGCTCGGGTTAGCACCTCTGCAATACACTCCCACCTTCCCAGGACTTCAGACAACCAACGAGAACGCCCTGGAGCTTAACGCTGATCAGGAAGGCATCACAGCGACCATCCACCCACGGTAAGCCCTGGGCTATCAGGGAGCAGCTTTAAAAGCGCAGGAATTCGCCTCGTATCTGCTGCCAGCAAAAACCCCCCTCAGAAGGGGAGACCATCTCTCACAGGCCAGCGGGGACCTGGCACCCAAGCACAGCAGAGAAATGGCAAGAGAGTGAGGAGCAGGAGAAGCAGAAAGGCAAAGCGCGCGTTAATCCGGAGCGCGGCGCGGACTCACCGGCGCGGCCGGCGGCCAGGAGCGCGGCCAGCAGGGCCAGGGGCAGCAGCGGCATGGCTGGGCTGGGCTGGGCTGGCGGTGCTGGCTCGGCAGCTCGAAGTGCCGGCCCCTGTCCCGCACCACTTATTTATGGCAGCGCTAGCTGAGTCACTAGCCGGAAGCATGAACAGAGCAGGGGATTTCTTGCTGTCGTCTCGGCCCGGCCCGGCCCGGCCCAGCTCCGCTGGAGGCAGGTGTTGAGGGGAGGGCACGCCGGCCCACGCCGCGCTGCTGGCAGCGCCGGATTCCGCCGACTGACGGCTTAATATTCATTTAATTAATTCGGCAGCAGCTCGGAGGGCTGTGGCGCGCACACTGAGAAGCAGCACTATTGTATCTCCCTGATTTTTCATTATTTTGGAAAGCTGAACAATCCCTTCAGTTCTACTGCTGAGCTGCGGAGCACTCGCGCTGCGAAGCTCCCCGCACAGCGGGAAGGAAGGAATGCTGGAGGGGAGTTAGTTTTAGTTTAGTTTTAGGGAATTTACAAGACCAAATCCTGTTATTTGGCATTTTTGGAACAAATAGTGGCTTTTCTCCAGCACTTTTACCGTTAAATTCCCGACCACCACCCACTCCTATCCCCTTCCCCCTATAGTTACGCTGTAAAAAAATTTTCCCTCATTTCTTTGAGAATACTTTATCTTTTGGTCATAGATTATTTACGCTTTGCTACTATTCTTAGTGCCTATTGCGTGAGGAACGACAATGAAAGCAGGAGGGTATCATGCTGTTGTGCAACCATGCAGTGCGAAGCTGCACTTTCGCCCTGGGGGTCAGCATTAAACACCAAAAACCCTTAGTGGCATTGTGAGGCTGATGATGTTTGAACTGCAAATCCGTGACTTGGCAGAAAGTGGATTCAGGCTGATTTAAACATAATCTTATTTTTGGCCCCAAAGCGTATTGTGGTCAGTGAGTAACTAGTGTACATCAGTAGTGGGTCTTTCTGGATGTTTTAAGACTGGTACACACAAAGCTGCATAATCAAGAGGAGGCAGATAATATTTCTTTATACGTTTGCATGCAGAAACCACAGGCTGGGTCATACACTTAAGCAGAGTCTGTCAGCCCAGATGAACTGGGGGCCTGTGGCCACAGCCACGTCTTGCTCAGTCTTATCAAGCGTAAAAAAGGTGATATTTTTCTTGCATAAGCCAAAACATTTAAATATGGAATGTTGGTTATCCAGTGGACCAGGCTATGGCATGCATAGCACCACAGGTCAAGGGTCTACACACATTTTTATACCTTTCTTATGTCTATCTCACACTGATTTTGTTCCATCTCTCAAAGCTTTTGTGGATGCTATCACACGATATGACTTTACTGCAAACAGCAGGCAAGTAAGACATTGTGTTTAACATGCATAGGAAAATGTTTCCAGAGTGTAGAACCAGCAACATGAAGGGGAAAACTGAAGCAATTGTGTGCAGCTAGACAATCGCCCCTAAAATGATAATACAAAGGTAACTGCTATGATTTAGAGGACCCTGGAGATATAGATAACTGATGATGCTTAAAGTTTTCAATTATTATAATTAATCAATATGTAAACCAAGAAACAGGGCAGAACTCCAGGCTTTGGAGAGGATGTTTCCCCTTGAGAAGCAGTACTTCTGCAGATGGAAAACCAGTCAGCATCCCCCACCTTCCACTCAATGCTGCAGTCACTGTGTCGTGAGCTCTCCCGAGTCTGATTTTGGCTGGGGAAGGTCACTTGTGTCACTGTCAGCTGCAGTAGAATTGAAAGGATTCTTCAGTTTTCCAAAATAATGAAAAATCAGGGAGATACAATAGTGCTGCTTCTCAGAAGGCTGCCTTTCCCCACTTGTTGCTTTAGGATTATCTTGGGTAAAGAATTGATTATATGTTGGAAAGGGAATTTTTTTCAGAAATGGAAGTTTGCTGTGGGAGGATTCATCACCAGGTGGAGATTTTATGCATCAACAAAGTGCTCTTTTAGTTTTTAGCACATAAAGCATCTTTGCTAAGAATTAATGTTATTTTTCTTTCTGTTACTTGAAGTACCTTTTGGTCCAGGTCAGAGACAACCTTCGTCAACCTCAGTGTTTTTGCATTTGCTGACATTTCTGCAGGAGGCAATTCCCTGAAGCTATTCCTGTTTCTATTTTAGGTTTAACTGCACTAATTCACATCTTTCCAAGGCAAGAGTTCAGGACAGAGGATGCAGTGACCAGTAAGGACTGACATGCTTCAGTAATGCCACCAAAAAGGAAGGGAGATGGAGTGGCAACAGGGAAAACATTGTCTCGGCACTGGTGCTGCTCCATTTAGCAATGGTTCAGCTGAACCCAGCTGAATTAGTGCTGAATTCATCCTTGAGCCTTTTTAATGTGTTTGAAATATTTTCCCTCCCTTTTTGACTGTGGCAATCTCAAGTTTTATAGTGCAGTTTCATTTGCTCTGTGCCTTTTCCCTGCTTTTTTATGGCAGAAGCCAAGGCTGATCAGACGTGAATACAGTAACAATCCGGGATGTTCCAACAGTGTTCTTGAGAACTGAAGGACCACCTTCCTTCTGGGGGAAGTTGGTGTCTTTAAGCTCCTGTTTTGTGCCTTTTGCAGAATTCGAGCTCTCTTAACAGAAGGGTTTGATTATGAAATTGCTTTGTGCTTTCATGGGATCACCCTGGCCACACAGCTAGGCTCTACTTTCCTGTGTCTTCCTGCTGTGTCCTCATGGAGCACCCTGATCACTTGGGTCCCAGTTTCATTGGCACCCTGGGTTGTGCTGGAAGACAAAAGTACTCATTACCTGCTTTGGAGACAAGGGAGGCTTGCTTATTTTCCCCAGGAAAATTGCAGTAAAAAGGAGCCTTGTTTATGGGGTTTCCAGGCTTCTGCAATTTTGGAATTGTTCAGAACACAATTCAGGCAAAACTACGTATGAAAATAGAGGGTGTGAGAGCTGGGAGCTGGACTGCCTTGCCCTCAGGAGAAATCCCATGGACAGTGATTGGCAAGGAATGTTTGTGCATGAGCTGGGGCTGCTGGCACACACCTGCTGCAGGGGGACCAGGAGGGTGAGCTGGGAGCTCACCTCACGGGGGTACCTGTGGACATCAGTCATTGTGTAGGGAAATGGAGCATAGCTTGTTATCCAAATCAGCTTCAGTTGGAGTTGTTTTTATTCCTGGAATTATATTTTTTAAAATGTGCAAA
>VYZP01048449.1:0-83496 GCA_013400635.1 Hypocryptadius cinnamomeus | reverse complement strand
CGGGCGAGGGCTCGGCCTGCGCCCCCGCCGCCCGCTCCGCCGGCGGCAGCGCCAGCCCCGCTCCTGCCAGCGCCCCGCACTCAGCCCAGCCGCAGAAACACAGCGCGCCTTGCTTTTCACCGACCTGTTTGTGACAAAACCCAAGCGGGCATTCACTGTAAAGTTTGTGAAAGACACAATGGAGCTTTAGCTATGCACATCCCTTCGAAGTGAATGGGGGGGAAACAGCAAAAATTACTTTGCAAAGACATAGAATGTGAACCCCTTGCAAACCGGCAGGAACCACCACAACATGGGATGAAGTACTTGTTAGTAACCCGAATATACCAATTTTGCTTCTGTCAAAGAAGCAAAGAATGAGCACGTGCCTCTCATGAAACACAAATTGGAGGCTCTTTGTGCAGGAGAAAACATTAAGCACTGTGGGACAGGTGTTTGCACCTCTGTGTACTCCGCACCTTCTGTGAAAGGGATATTTACTGCTCATAAACAAAGCCCTGTACCGCATTGTGTGCCACTGCAAGCTGCCTGCGAGGCATCCCCCGTCCCGGGCTCCTGAGAAGGGCCTTGGCAGGGCACGATTACACCACCCAAACCACACCATTTCCAGCAAGATCAGAACTTCCCAGTCTCTGGTAGGACTTAAAGAGGCATGGCTGTTTGGTTTATGACCCTTGTTTGCAACCAGTACACACATACTAGTACGCACGTCATTTAGAAATCCAACGTTGAGTTTGGTTTGTTGGGTTCTTTTTCCCTGACACATATCACACAGTGAACTCACTTTTCATTTAAAAACACATTATATTCTCGATGTCACTTAACTCTAGGTTTGTTTTTGGAACTCTCCATCTTATCAGCCACCAAAGAAGAGCTCTAATACTGCTGGGGTTTATTTAGTGCTATTGAAGAGCACAGATGTTGCCGAGAGATCAGTTTAAAACTCTGTCAGAGTCAGCCTGAGACTTTCTCAACAACCCTCAGCAAACTTGGCAGCACCCAGCCACGGGGGAGGACAGTGGTGCCTCATGTTATAGTGACAAAATAAACGGCACTGTTGCCGTGCAGCCCCCCTGGCTGCTCCCTGCTACCCCAGCAATGTGGGTACAAGCTGTGTGTCTAACAAGGGCCCGCCAGCAGGTTCAGGAATGGACACGAAACAGAAAATAGAGAAATGTGATCCCATTGTGTCTGCACAGTGCAGCAGCATGTGGAGTTTAGACCTGCAGAAGCATTTCATACTCTTTAGATATGCACCGACGGGACGCAGTGGATTCTCTGCGAGTCCATGAAGAGCTCTATGAATGAGAGCTGAGGAGCCGCCTCCACAATCCCATGTAATGCCACCTAAAAGCTTTGCCTCGCATGACTTATTACAGGCTGGAGCAGATTAGAGGCATCGATCGCTGCCTGGAGAAGGTTCTGGCTGTGAGGAGGGAAGGCAGAGGAGACAGCCAGCCTGGCCATTGATCGGCTGCGGCAGGAGCCGCGCAGGATGAAGGGCAGAGCTGCCAGCGCCTGCCCGTGTAGCCCCAGCCCCCCTCGGGTCTGGGCACCCCTGGCCAGGGGGGTGAGCGGGACCTGCTGCTCCCCACGGACACTGGCCACTGCCAGGCACTCGTGCCGGCCAGGGCCGGCCGCTCGGCAGAAAACCGTCAGGTGCCACGTCACATAAATTGTCACAGCTCCTGTGACACATGCTTTAGAATTTCATAGCCATTTCTATCAGCATCGATATAGCTGGAGGGCACCACTTCTTGGGATGAAATAAAGGGGACAAACTGTGAACCCTCTCTGAAAGGAATAACAGGCTTTCCATCTCATTTCCCCGGCAGGATCAAACACTGCCTTGTACCCACAGCAGAGCTCCAAATGCCAGTGCCACAAAACACACACAGAGGGACACAAAACGTGTCTGACACCACACGAGCCTCCAGAACATCTGACAGCCATTCACACAATTAAGTCCATCATAGCAAATACCTTTCTTTCACAGATAAAGCAGGTAAGCAGATCGGGCACTCTCTATTAGGTTAATCAGAAATTGGCTTAAGCCAAGAAAGGGATTTAATTCAGAATTTGAAGCTGATGTTCTTTGCTTAATCTTCTTGGTTCCAGATATTAACACATCTAGGATATATTAGTATGTCAATATCTGGATGAGTTGTAATGAATTAAAGTTATGGATGTCTTTTTTGTTATGTGTTCAGACGGAGTTTTGCCTTTACCTCCTTGAGCTGCTGGCTGGCACAGGTCAGCAGGCACACCACTGCCATTACAGTGGAGAAAACAGTGAGAGAGTTACTCATGTATCAAATTACTTCTCCAGGGTAAGGGCTGTCTTTTCCTCAGGTCCACAGAAAGGAGTGCAAACTGTGAGCTGGGAAACGGTGACATCCAGTGCTCAGCTATCACATAAGGAGCTGTCATCTGCACCATGCTCGTTTGTGCTTGTTCTGATGCACAGGCACCTCCAGCGCCCGATGTCACAGCAGAGTAGAGCGCAGGAGTCAACAGGCAGCAGGAGATCAAACCCCTCTGCTGCCAGAAGAACAAACAACTCATCCCAAAAGTGAGATTGTGCACAAAGATAATTTTATAATCAATGCATTAATAAACCCCAACAAGAACTAGCTCCCCATTTACCCATTCACAGGAAGTACATGTAGTAGCTTGAATTGCTAAGAACATAACTTAAAGACCAGCAGAAGTCACTGAAAAACACAGGGAAGAAGCCCACTGGTGCTGGCACACAGGACACATTCCACCCTCCCCAAAGGCAGATTACAAAGAGCTCCTCACAGCTGAGGTAACGTTTCAGACACGCTGAGGTATTTCCTACTTTTCTCTAAATTCAGTTAGCATCCCAGTCAGGAAGGACTGAGAGGACAAGAGTTATTTAAATGGTGGAGGAAATAAAAAACCCAAAGTGGTAAGATACTCAAAAATGTCACTGAAACAATTTTTAAATTAGGCCAATTCAATCCAAAGAGAAAAGAAATGGCTCCATTTGGAAAGACAACCTGGGCAGTGAGAATTGCATTTCCCAGGGCACTCTAAGAGGAGCTTTTTGCTCAGACATCACTATCTCCAAATCCCAGTGTCTTTCTGGAGACTGGGACTGAATTATGGGCTAACCAAAAGGCCTGATACCTGCCAAACTAGCTACATTTTCATGTCTGAAGGTTGACTAGCACCTGAGCTTAGGAACTATCAGCTTAGACAGCAGCTGCCAATCAGACCTGTAATACTTCAATCCAAACCCTGGTTTCCCCCAGTATTTATCCTCAGACAAGAGCAGCTCCCAGAGAGGAGCTCTGCTGCAGCTTAGTGCCATGGCACTCCAGATCACACAGGTGTTCAGAAATCCTTCCCAGCACACAGCTTGTTTCACACAAGCTGGAAGAGCATTCAGAGATGCACTTTACAGCTCCACTCCCACCAGTTTTTTAAAAATTCAGCATTGCTGGAAACAGAACAGACCCTTGCTTAGTTATGATATGTAATTAATTGTTTGCAAGAGAGGTTATTCCTTCCTTTCCCCAGCACATACAGAAGAGGCTCAGATGCACTCAAAAACCTGCACAAATATATTCCTTTCAATACAACAATTGCAGTAAGCTTAAATATTATTTTTTGTTCTTGTAAAATTTAAGTCATCTTATTACTTATGATTTCTGTAAGTCCCAGTCAGACTAAAAGTCAGATACTGCCTGAAAAAGCAGCCTGGAGAGGCTGCTGGAGCACACTGCCTCACGCTCAGCAGTTACTCAAGGATGGCAAGAGTCCCAATTAGCAGGGGCTGCAGCCACTCAGCCTCACTGCTCCATGGCACCAAAGAGGAATAAAATGGGAATTTGGAACATAAACTGATGCACAATCATCCCTACCCATGGAAGCACTGCGGCAGCAGCAGAGGCAGCGCTGTTCCAACGACAACTTGAGCTGTGCATGCAGCACCCTGGGAGTGCCATCATGTGCCCTTCGATGGACACAAAGAACCTGTAGCCAGAACGGCTCTAAACTGACGTTTAAATATATTTAATTGTTTTTTAAGGAATCTCTTACCCTAATGAATTTCTTAAAACCAAAAGCATTACATAAACATAAAAAAGAGATTTAAAAAAATCTGATGTGGTCTGCTGTAGTTACCTTCTTAATTTTCAAAGAGATTTCCAACAGAAATGTGTATTTGGGCACGGCAGTGGAATTTGTGTCATCATGACCAAGCGACTGCGGGCAGCGAGATGCTCCCGCGGCTCTGCGGTCCCGGTCCCCATGGAAACCAGACTCAGATATTGTCCTCCGCTCGATGGAGCACCAAGTCGGGAGCCTTTTGTGCCTGATGAGATTTCTTCCACAACCTTCCAGCAACAGACCCTACAGCTTCCTCCTGACTCTTTCCTAATTGAGATGCAAATTAATCTCTGTGGCTGATTACACTTCCCTTACAGCCCCTGACAAGTGCAGCTGTAGCCGGAGTTTACAGACTTTCCAACAAGTGACTTCAGCTGTCACTGCTGGCAAGACACTGCCCCGGCTTCCCAGCACCACCAGGGCAGAACAGGGATGAGTCCCTGCAGGTACCTCACACCCTGCCACTGCTCCAGCACGAGCACCACGGATGCAGCACCTCATCCCCATGGAACCACTGACACCAGATGAAGTGCTTGATCCATCTGTAACCATGGCAGAGTCCAAACGTCTGCAGCTACTGACCCTTAGCAGGGATGTTGCCTTTTAACATGACCCATGTGCCAAAGGGAAGCTGCAGATCCTCCTCAGCTCTGCCTCATTCCGGCCTGCAGCCCTCATCCCAACTACAGTTACGACCGTGTGTGCCAAACACACACTCTGCCAGGAACATTGCTTTCCATTTCTCCCTGTCACTGACATTTTTTGAGTTATTTCCATCTCCAGTCTGATAATGGCACTTCCATTCACTGTTTGCACTGCTGGGTCTGCTTGCCTCCTGTCCTGCTCGCAGCAGCTGGCACAGCAAACACCGGACCCGAGTCACTCACCCTTTGGGAGCTGCACTGGACAGGCCCAAACATCACCTTTACACATCTACACACTCACACTCCATGCCACTCACATGGCTGTAGTGTATCCCAGAGTCTGCATTATCTAGGGAATGAATTACACAGATAGCTTTCTCTCCTGCTCCAGTACTGCCCCGAAGGGATCTGCCCACCACATCCCCTTTGTGCCACTTCAGGAGTTTCTCAATCCACTTTCATTTATCAGACAGACAAGTGGCAGTTGAGTCACTATGGACAGCACAGGTGCAAAAGCAGACGCAAAAAAAGGTGGAAAAGAATGTGGGGACAGATGCTGCCTCAGACCTGTGCAGAGCAGTGCCCTGTGCTGCAGTGTCTGTGCAGCTTTGTCACCCCAGGGATGCACAGGGACCCTCAGGGACACCCCCTTGGACAGCAGGAGCACGGCCAGCTGGTGAGTGCTGCTCACTCACAAAATGCTCAATGCCAAAGCATGGGAGGACTCCAGCTGGGAGTGAGGGGCTGGGACAGCTTCGTTCTTATAACTGCTGCTACTTATGTCCATTTTACTACACCGTTACTTTAGTATTAAACACTGAGAAACAGACAGATTAAGCTAAATTCTGCACAGCACAATTTCAGGAATTTGTTAGATTTCTCTCAAGAAACAGAAGCAAACACAGTCAGCCTTGACTCACCTGTCAGGCAATTGCCACAGTTTGCACAACCACCACCATCTGCTTTACAATGAGTAAACAATTAGTTATTAACACAAATCTATTTAACCACAATACTTTTCATTTCTGATGACTTTTGCAAAGTATACTGGATAAAATGTATTTTAGTTTCGTTTTTTAAAACAAAACCCTAACAAGTACTTTGAGGATATTCCATGTTTTAAAAATGTGCATCTTAAACTAATTCATCAATGTTCTTTCAAAGATAACACATTTCACAAACTCTTTCTCAAAGTCATGTGATTAGAAAAATACTCAAATAAATGCTCCCCAGAGAAAGCAAAGTGCAGTGAGTGTTTGTCCTGAGGTAAGTGATGTGATTAGCAAAACAAGCTATAAATCTATGATGGCATTATGAGAAGACCCCAGCATGGGTGCAAACCAGTGCTAAAACTGTGGGTCTGTGTAGCACCCAAGAACCAGAGTCTGTGTCACCACTCCTGTCCTAGAGAAGCACATCCTCCAGCTACCTTCCAGACACTGGTGGAAAGCAGGTTCTGAAAACGCCCAAACACAGGCATGACTGGAAAGAAACTGGATTTGGGACCTGAAACATCTGTATCTGAGGACAAATCCCATCTGTCTTATTAATGTAATGAGTCCAAGTAAAGTTAATTGGATAGAATAAGAGCATGGCTAAGCTCTGGCTAGCAGCCTGACGTACACAGTCCACAACTTCTATCAGTGTGAAAGAAAGCTGGGAGTTAGCATTTCTCACAGCTCAAAGCCCAAGCCCACCAGCAGCAAGATGGAAGGTGCTGGTGAGAGACTCCAGTGCTGTTACCATTCCATTTTGAAAACACTGGATAGCAGCTGGGTGTGAACCACTGAGAACATCCAGCTGGACGCGAAGAAAGCTCTGACCTTTGCCAATGAAATCAAACAGGGAGGATTTTCACCCCAGCCTACCTCTCTGCAGGATGATGCTCCAAGTGAGAACCCTACCAAGGGGAGCCTTGCCCCGTGGAGAAAGGATACAAGCTCTGGTAGAGTGGGATGAGGGACTTGACGGCTCTGCTGGCATTGATGCACGTGGCACAGATCAGGCTCGGCAGCAGCTTCGCGGTCACGATGGCGCCGTCGAAGAGGGGACCGAAAAACGGCACCTGTGTGCCCCAAAACAGAAAAGCAGGCTTCAGAACCACTGCAGGAGACTGGTACAGCATTTTGCCATTAAAACAGTGTGACCACATTGTTTTCCACACTTCCATTGTTTTCACAGTGTGACATTCACCTCCCAAGCTGGTGAGTGTTTAAATCCCCCATGACTGCCCTCAGCACACTACACAGACACACACATGTCTCAGGACATTCTGCTGGCTAAGCACGAGCTTGGTACACATAGAAACTGAGGCCATCTATGACTTTGCAATCAATACGCCTTTGGCAGTGAATATTAGGAGCTGTTTTCCATCTGGGATCCCAACAGGAGACCCTGATTCACTGGCTGACTCCAACATTGGCAGAAGGCTTAGCAAAGACTTATTTACTTCAAATAATCCTCTATAAACTCCTTCCATGGACTTCATAGAAGAGAAAAAAACCTTGAACTGGTCCAAGACAAGGAGGTGTGTGGAAGGCAGAGGAGATGGCAGAGCAGGGGCTCTCTCAAGGGGAGGACACAGGGTCGGGACAGGCACAAATGGGCCCAGCCCAGTGGGTCAAGGTGCCCAAATGCTGCTCCTTCAGGGCCACCTCCACAGGAAACCCCCATGTGATGTCCTTTGGTGACCTAAGGCTCTGCAGATAAAGACAACACTACGGACAAGAGATGCTTTCTAAAAATAAACCGTGTCCAGAACTGCAGACACAAAACAGACCTGAGCCTGCCAAACCCAGAAAATTTTGAGTTTTAAATGCACAACTTTCAGTACTTGCAAGTACTCAAACTCATTTCCCTCTCAGAGACTCAAAACAAAAAAACCAACCCCCCATCTAAAGCCCTAGACAGAAGCCAGCAACAATTATCAATATTTAAGCTACGGATTTTTTCCATCTGTACAGAGGCTTATCACATAAATAAATACCCTCTATTATTCTTCTCCAACTGCTTGTGGGTGACTGTGACAGTCATTCAATAAATGGACAAAGGGAATAATATAAATCCCCTGCATCTAGGGAATTCCTCTAATTAGAAGTGGCAATGAATTACAGAAGAAATTTTGGTTTAATGTAACATCTGGAAATGACAGCTGTCTCTGCACACACTTATTCTGTCATTCCTTTACTTAAAATAATTACCCACCCCCCAATAAAACAGAAAAGTGTAAAATGTTTCCATAGTGGTTTTGCCTTCTTTTCAATTTTTTTTATTTACTGCTGGCATTACTATCCAGGCAGTTGGAAGGGGAGGGGACAGAGGAAAATCAATACCACCAAAATGATAACATTATGGAGCATCAAGTTTTGCCTATGTAGGCAGCAATGTTTTTAAGTGAAATTTTTATCCCATGCACTGTCTAGAAGCATTGACAGCAAGAGAAAAGAACGCAAAAGTACAGATAAGGAGGTTAAGTACATACTAGTATTAAAGTGATACCACCACACAAATACCAGATATGTAAAGTCAGATCAGCAGATGCTACTGGGGCAGGGAAATTCCCTGCTGGGCTTTTTGGACAAGTAGGTTTTGCTTACAGCACTTGCATTCACGGTTTCACACTCACCAGGAGCTGGGGAGCGGGGCAGACTTTCTCACCAGTACACTACAGAATTTACAGATATCACCCAGGGACAGGGTGGGTGTATCCTAGCCAGGGAGAGCAGCGGCAGAGCCGAGGGCTTCGGAGCCCGCCTGGATCCGAGCGCCGCGCAGCCGGAGCGCGTGCACGCAGGGCTCGGAATTATTCATTCCCCAGCACATACAGTGGCCTCGCCAAGGGTCACTAAAGTCACTGGAGCTGCACCTCCTCAGCTTCCATCTGCACGGGGGCCCTGCCCTAACAAGGCCTGGGGGGGAGGCCAGTGGAACGTGCAGGGCGCGCTCCCCACTCGGCTCCGCTCCGAGTCTGGCAGCCAGCACCCCGCCCGGGAAAGCAGGGCTTCGGTGGCCACCACAAACAAACAGCCTGCTTTGACAGGAATCAATTAAAAAAAATAGAGGGAAAGATCCCCTTCTGCGAGTACTCCAAATGTCACTGCAAGTTATCTGTGAAGCAAAAATTAATATTCAGCCCACTTCAAACACCTGCTTCATTCCAATTTCCAACAGCAAAATCATTATTTCTGTTGCCCGCAGTAAAAGTAGGCAAGGTTAAATAAACCTTCTGAGCACAAAGACTTCCCCTCTACAGCGAGCAGCACTAGTTAAAAGAGTGGGGAATGGGTAAATTATTGTACCAAATGGCTGAGAATTAATCTCTGATGACGAGCTGCAATCTAACGAGGCATCTGTGTCCCAGGGAACCCGCAGCATGTCCCTGGCGGTATGTGCAGTGCGGAGCTTGCCTGGCATGCTTTGTCCCCTCTCGCAGGCAGCTTTTCCTCTCATTGTTCCCAATATCCTCGTGCATCTGTGACGCGTGGAATGCATTCACACTAACAGACTTACTATTGTCTTCCCTCCGAAGCTTTGTCGGGCAAAGACTGCAGCACAGTTCCTGATAATTATATTGCTTAATTAATCAAGACAAAAAAATTTGCAAATCATTGCCGGGTTGCCAAGCAGGGAGATCAAAAATGAAAACAATACAAGCTGAAGCAATATAACAAAAGTAACAGCTATCTGATCAGAAATTCTTCTATAATGAAGCTATTAATGCTAAAGCGGTTAATGTTAACATTGCTCCAGGTGTCTCTACTTGGCTGCAAACAAAAAGGCTAACATTATGGATATAAAAGGCCAAATGTTGCCATGGATTCTGTAACCTGATAGAGAGGACAGCCTTTTCATTCGATTAGGGAATGCAATTTAAATGCCAGGGACTGAAGCCAAACAACAGACATTTCTCTCTGCAAGGCTCGTTCATTCACCCTGGGGTCAGTAGCTGGTGAACAAAAGGTCAGCCACACTTGCCCTGGAAATGTCTGGATTAATTTTATTACATTGTAATGGTTTGTACTTTAAATGTAGGGATAACACTAAATTTCCAGTTAGCTCTCATTCTGGCTGCCCGTTGGGTGGTTTTTGACTAATATGTAAGATGACACAGCTTTTCTCCATCGCTCCAGAGAAGTCTCAAGCGTGTTCCTAACGCTAAATTCTCATTTCCCTGATGGAACATTAAAAAAAGCTAAAGCTAAAATGCTCAAAAACTAAACTACACAGCTCAACACCAAGCGTAAAAAAACCCCAACAACCCACTATTAGAAAATTTTCAAGTTTGAAATGTCTACTGACAAAGCACTGGTTGCCAACATCCAACAACTCCATCATGCACAACTCAAAAAACAGTGTTGACACCTGGTCAATATGGGATATGATGGAGGCATTTACCACAGTTGGCTACTCCTTTGGACAAATATTGTCCCTCATATAAGGCAAAGGGTATTTATCACAATGACTACTTTCACAAACTATATTTTACGCATATTTTTGCATCCATTATGTACCAGACGAGCATTTACTGCAGTGGCTTTTTCACACACATGCACAGATGTACATACACACACCTCAGACATTTTGTAAAAAAATGCATTTTTTTTCCAAAAAATGTCTCAACTGTGAACCTCCCATACTTTGTTTGATGACAGGATGTCCAACGTCTGCATCATCCCACCCAGTCAGGTGACAATGACAGTGCCACAGACGTGTGAGGTTCTGCTTGGTGCCGTGCGTACAGCAGTGACCCAACACCACACAAGGAACTCAAATCACGAATTGTTTGCTTTCACTGCCTCAGAGGACATCCACAGTGGCTTAAATACTGTTCTTTGCCCAGTAACTTCTGTGGGTTGAGTATTCTGCAGTGTTTCACTCAGCGCTAAGTATGGCTATAAAATGAATGAGCAGTCGCTCCAATCACCGTGAGTCCAGTTTTAAAGTCAGCTCATTGCTCTGCTTATCTTTCACCTGACACGGACAGATCCATTTGGGAAAAACCAGCCCCCAGACTCTAAACCACTGAAAGCAACAGAACTGCTGCTCACTGGCACAGCACAGCAGAGCCAGCGAGGCACCCAGAACGTACCTCGGGTTTCTTCATGATCTCAATGAAGAACATGTGGTTCTTCATGGGGTAGATGACGATGAGGACGTCCCCGAAGTCGGTGGGGATGATGCCCCTGCGGTAGTTGCGGGTGTGCTCGGACCACACGATGTGAACCTCGTCGTTTCCCAAGTGACGGAGCTGCAACAGTAAATTGGCTCTTTATTAATCCGAGTGATAACCACGCTGCACGAGGGGTCATGGCTCACAAATTGAATTACAATGCTCGATAGCAGGAATATTTCATTACGGAAAAGTTAAAATATTGTTTTTCTCCAGTTGCTCATGAAAGCATCAGCTCAATAATTTGCTTCATTTAGAACTCATTGTTGTCTGATGGCTTAATTAAGTCATTATCAAACTAGCCATTAGCATGATATGTAAATGTACATTACCTACAGTGATTTAAGATGGAAAACTGAATTACTGGAACAAAGAATTAACCAACGGAGCATTGTATTCCAGCTAAAATAAGGCAGCTGTCACAGAAATATGAAATGCCTTGACTCAATGTCAAGAAACTGCCTGTCATGAACCACTATAACTGAATTTATTATCCACAAACATCTCCTCACTGACTGCGTCTGGAGGGGTCTCCTGCCTGAAACGTCAGCAAAATATCTGGGCAGTGTGAAGTACAGAAAAATGGGAAATACTGCGGGAGTTACACCTTTTCATTTGGAGCAGAGCTGCATGAAATACGGATAAAATTTAACCATGGCATACACAGAAAGCATCTGAGAGCCTGTGTGTGTGTGTGTGTTTGCTCTGCTGCTGGAGGAGCTGGAGGTGATCTAACAGATGGCAAAAACTATTTGGCAATCACGTACAAGCCTCACACAATGGTTTCAACTGTAAGCTTTAAAGTTAAAATGTAATCCACACACACAATGCCAGCTCCAAGCATAAAGAGACTTTAAGTCCCACTTAAAGCTTAAAAGACACCCCCCCCTCCAATTTGGTGCTACCCCCGGAACAATGTGCACAACAGACCGAACAAAGAAGCCAAAACGAAGCTCTGCTACTTCACTCTGTGTAGGGGGAGAGAAAAAAGGGAAAAGAAGGTGGTGATTTTCACTGGTAAATAACAACTAACCCCAACACGCTTTGGATCAGCCCACACTGTGCTGATGAGGCTTCCCTATTCAGAGCCAGGCAGTGCCTTTAGAAGGAAAAACTTTCACTCCTACGTACTGGTGGCAAACTGGACCCCTCAGTCACGAGAGAAACGTGGCAAAACCAGCACACTGTGAAAAATTTTTAAAAGTTACAACTGTGAACTTGGCTTAGAGTTCATGTTCCAGCAGAATCAAGTAAAGCTCAGTTCCCAGAAGGACTGAAATTCTCTAGTTTCTTTTACA
Organism: Hypocryptadius cinnamomeus; assembly: GCA_013400635.1. Lineage (NCBI taxonomy): Eukaryota > Metazoa > Chordata > Aves > Passeriformes > Zosteropidae > Hypocryptadius > Hypocryptadius cinnamomeus. Next base: position 71,248 of record VYZP01048449.1, on the reverse strand, counting down.
TTAAACAGAAGATAATAATTCTGTTTTATTTACACCCATGAATAAAGGTAATTTTAGCTCTGTTTGAAGAAAACATGAACCATTTTTGCCTTGGAAAAACATGGGAACATTAACAATACTATTACTAGAGCTTCTTACATATACAAAGCAAGTAGAAATTGCTGTTCTTGCGGTCACCTTGATATCTGTGCAGAAGCTTAGTAAAAACAAAGCAACACACAAGAAAACACATTGGGAATGTCACAAACTGACATGTACCAAAGGCAGCAGGAATTGACATACAGGACAAAACCCTGATCTCACTCCCTGTGACCAGGTGCAGCCAGGTCACCTCCAAAGTGATCAGAAGCGAGATGTCAAGTTTAGTCAGATACACCCCTAAAACCCATCTGGGTGAGCAGACCTTGTGCACAGCAGGTCCCAGATGCTGAGGATGCCTGGCCAGGCTGTCCCACTCCAGGACAGGCCCAGCTCAGCCCAGCTGAGCTCAGGGAACCCCCGCCAGGGATTTGGAAGTGCCCCCATTTGCCAGGCTGAGCCCAAGCCAGCTCTGGCACTGGCTTCCCTGCACAGAGAGCCTACAATGGTGGCACCCAGCAAACCTTCCTCTGCTGAAGGGAGCCCAAGAAATAAATGTGGACACGAAATTCCGTAAGGCAGTTCCATTGCCCAGGTACAGAGGGCAATTCAAAAACCCAGCTCGGCTCTTCTGAAGAGAAGGCTCTGTACTGCTGTGCCTCCTATGGCTTCTGGGGTGAGAAATAACACATACTGCTATAAAAACAGTCATCAAAATATATCCAAATACTGCTTGAGGGACCCTTTTTAAAATCCCAAGGAACTGTTCTGATAGTAATCAAACACTTTGTACTGATATTGCACCTCTCAGAACAAAATTCAGCGAAGAAGGGAACTTAGCTGAACCAAGACGTGCTGTGCTCATGAGTCTGCCACAATCCCCAGTGTGTGCCAGCAACTTGTTTTTGAGCTTGAGTTACTGCCCTTGTTTTGAAGACACACATCCTTAAGCATCACAGTTACAAGGTATAATGTTACAAAGAAAAAATTGGCATTAATCAAAAATATTTGTTACTGAGAGGTAACTCCATTGATAAAAAGCCGTTACAATAATCTCATCAGTGACAATAAGCCAGCTGCTATTTTCCTGTGTTGTTTATTCAAAACAGCAGCTGTGGGGCAAACTCAGTGCCCTGAAGGACTTCAGCAAGTTGTGCTGAAATGTCCAAAGCCCCACGGCCGACACACGCGGAGCCAGTGCTCCAGGCTGTGCTCCCCACCCAGTTTAGGGGTGGGGGGAATAAAGAAAAAAGCTACATTAAAAAAATACCAAAGCAGAGATGAAATCAGATTGGTTTTAAAAGCAAACCCCAGCAGCAGTCTGGAGCGATGTGCACACCGAGGGAAGGCAGCTCTGGCACCGGCAGCGTGTCCTCCCCGGTGCACAGGAATTTTCGGCGGGCACAGGAATTGGTGCTGGTTTGGCTAAGGGGGTGCTGGGACACAGCCCCAGCCCCAGGCCTGGGTCAGCCCCTCTGTCCCTGCCCGGGGCTGTGCTCTCCAGCCCTGGGAGGGCAGCTCCAGCTCCGGGCTGGGCTCTGCGGGTGCCGGGCCGGCAGGCAGCGCTGACACTGGTCACGGTGCACACCTCCGGCATGACCTCCTTTCCCTCCTAATTGCATTACACAGCCAGCTGGCTCCAGAGAGGAGTCGTCTGTTTGACTGAAGAATTCCTGCTTTTGGGAAGGCATGGCTGCTACTTTTGCTAAGTAACAGTGGGGCCTGACATCCCCATTGTCTGGCTGACTGTGTGCCCATCCTAAAATCTAAGTTTTATTTGTAAATTAAGCAAGAAACTTCCTGCCAGAGCAGGGCTGCCTGGAGACTGATAATGTGTGCCTTTCATTCCCTTTCACTCTCACTGTATCACTGCCAATTTGTTTTTCTGCTGCTCGCCAGCCCGAGGCCATAAAAGCCTTGTAAGACATAAGTGCAATTATAGTCCTGGAGTCAAATGAATTGGACAAATCCAATAGCACAGCTCTGTCCCCACTCTGCAAACCCCTACAGCAGTCAGATTAGCTGCTAAAAATCTAATCTAGCCCCAGCTAACAAATTTCTGCAGCAAAGGAGCAAGAGTTCAGTATGGGGTTGCAACCAGATTTCTGAATTGAAAAAGTTCTGCTGTGACAATGGAGAAGATGAAATAAATCACTGAGAAATTCGGCAGCACATCTTTAAACTGTTAAGCACAATTTGAGCAGAACAAGACAGGGACAGTAGGATGCCATTCCTGGGATTGATTTTCACTCTTGCCACAAGACAGCCAGATAAAGTTTGGAACCAATGATGCTGAACCCTACAGCAGCAAAAGAGATCAGCTGAATTTTGTTTACTCCACTAGGAAAGATTTCTGCCAGGGCCAAGACTTATTTGGAGAGGGGTTTTTCTTTCTTTTTTTTCTTTTCTTTTTTCTTTTCTTTCTTCCCTCCTGAATTAGCAATATAATGTCAGCATATACATGAAATAAAAAAATGCAGACTGCAAATCATAGCTCTACTGCAGAAAAACAAGGGGCCAAGCTCATCCCCAGTGGAAATGCACTTATTCTGGGAAATTCATACCAGAACTTAATTTATCCTTGTGTTCAATAAAAACAAAGAACCACAATAACATATTTAAGTAAAATTACTACATCTGCTGAATTCCCCAGCCCCCAGAATTTATGGCCTTGCTATGGCTCCCCAGGGCAGCAGGTGGTCAGTCCTTCTGTTCAGCTGGGAATGTGCTGACAGGGATGAAGCCTCTCTTGATCTGAGGCAAAATAAGCAGAGAAGAAACCCCAGCAATCACAAAGATTTCAGAGATTAGGGGGACCTTAGATCCCAGAGGGAGGGCTAGAAAAAAGAAGCTGTGGCCCCCATTGCATCCTGATGAACTTCTCTCCTCCCAGCACCACCGTCCTGTTTCACCAAGCACGCTTCAGCTGTAGGAGCAGGAACTGAATGAATGCCATGGGCTTCCATCTTTCCTTCCCACACTCCCATAAAACAAAAGCATTGATGGCAAAAAGTAATAAACATGAAGTAAGAAATAATATTTTTAACCTGGACATTCTGCCCCAACAATGAAAGGTAAGGACCGAAGCCCAGAGAGTTGCCCACCTTCCAGAAAGTGCAGTGCTTCTGAAATGCACTTTTTCTCCACTCACAGCTGCAGGTCTGTAAAATCTGTCAAAAATCCATGCTGATCTGCACAGAACTGCATGTTTGCTCACAACAGAAGCTGTGACAAACTGAATGAAACTGTTATGTGTGGAACCATGGATGAGTACACACTCAAAAGCCCTCTGGAAGTCATCTGGTCCAAGCCACTGCTTGCAGCTCCTAGGGTCCATGAACCTGCTCAGAGATTTGTCCTTCACTGGAATTCCCAGTTTGATCCCTGCAGGGTTCCATTCCTAGAGCAGATCTCAGGTTTTCTGAAAAGGTCCCAGAGCAATTCCTTTGCAGTTATTTTCTGTAGACAGCATGTGCTGGAGCTGGCCTGGTTTCCTGGCAGTACAAAACTTGGAGACTGACAGCTACTAAATGCTTTTGGTTTCTGTTTCTCACAGAGAAGGAATTCTCTTAGAGCAAACACAGGGAAGACAAATAGAACAATAACAAGACCCTCAGTGTCTGTGATAACCCATAACATAGATGAAAATAAGGAGAATAAGTGGACTGTTTGCAGCCAAATCCCATTCTTCCCCTTGTGGTAGCTCTGCCACACTGTGGTCTCCTCTCCCAGGTGATGAATTACTCAACAGCCAGACCATACCCCAGTGTCTTTGCCAGGCTTCCACAAAATCCAGGACTTGCAAGGGAAGGTTAGACTAAACCAATGGCCACAGTTTACGTAGGAAAACTAAGTTTGGGAAAGACATGGCAGCAGTTGTCAGACATGGATCTACCCTTCATATCCATGTGAAATAGGATAAGAATCAATGGGCTTAAACTGAAGCAAAGTAGGCACTACCAGAGATTTTTTGTGGTACAATAAGTGGAACATAGCAACATGGAATATGTTGCCTAGGGCAACTGTACATCATTCGTCACTGGAGTTTTGGTCTAGCAGCTGGACAAATGCTGATCAGGAACAATAAAAATACAAATAGTCCTACACTGGTATGGTCATAGAGACTCTACAGCCCTGTCCTACACACCACTACCCCACTGCTCCATCCTGAAGCACTCAGAGTACTTTTCTCCATAGCCTTGCATCCCTTAAGGTACCAAGTTATATACAAAAAGTTACAGCAAGAGAAACATGCCATTTTGCTGATTTTCCTTTTTTTTTAATGACAGATATCACAATAAAAAAGACAAGATCTGACTTTAGTATGAAACACTGGGCCATTTTTCAGAACCAGTAATCAGAGATTCCACCTTGATATTTCCAAGAAAAGCACACATCATTCTGAAACCAACTGGATGGCTGCTGCAGCTTTACTGATGCATGCTAACAACCTCTGCACACGGACAAGCTGCCCATCCTAATTAAAAAGGCAGAGATTTCGTATGCCCCAAAAATCTTTGAGTCTAAGCAGCGGCTGGCAAACAGCACAACCTGAAATCGCTACGCGCTAGGAAAGACAAACAATTAAGTACCAATATCAACAGAATTTTGGGCTGGGTTCCGGCTGTCTGAAGCAGAGGTTGCCTGTCAGACTTGTGCCTAACTGGCTACTGTCTTGAACTCTGAGCTGGCTGCTTGGGCTCCTGAGCCTGTCAGCCCCCCTTCGCTTCACTGTTGCACACAGGACGGTTTCATGATGCTGCATTTGGTTGCTTTGTTCTACCAACCTACAGCAGTTTTGGCAGGCAGACAATGTACAAATGAAATTATTGCTAATATTATTACTCACGGTGGCATTTGAGGCTACATGGAAATGTTAATTGTGTTTCAGAACCCAGAATTTAGATGCCATTTAATTCAGCTAACCCAGCTGCAGAAGCACCACGTGGCAACGCAGGGACAGCCTGCCAGGGCCACTCAGCAAAGGCTGCTTCCAGTTCAGACTTTTATGGAAGCACTTGGCGACTGCAGTGCTGTGAAACACACTGGAAAGCCTTTACCTTTTTGGTCAGTGAGTCATCTGAGTCGGAGGGCATCCTTGTGGACACGTGGAAGATGATCTCCACGGTGGAGGTGGCGTAGTAGGGCGCGGTCTGCCCCGTGCTGCCGTTGCGCTGCAGGCCGCCCATGAACCCGCCGTGCGTGGACAGGTCGACCTGAGGGAGCCAAAGGCACAAACAGCAGCCACCTGAAAACACTGAGCATCATCAGGATTTGCTTCTCTATCAAGGTTAATGAAATCACCACCCTAGGTTTCCGTAGCCATCCCAGACAAAAAGAAGTCTTCCCCTACAGCTCTGCGATCTTTCCATTAGATTTGTCTTTCCCGTGCCTGTATTTGACATTTACTCAAAGTAAATCTCTCTGAACTAGGTTCTGAGTCATTATCTATCCAGCTATTTCACCTTCCTCCAGCAAACAGCAGCAAGGAAGCAATAGCATTCTGCCACAGACTGCTGGCTAAGGGCTCTGTGGGGCTCGGAGCTCCCACTGCCAGGAGCATCACAAAAGGCAGAGAAAACCAGAAAAGCCGCAGAAGAAACTGAAGATTTGTAAAGAAAAAACACCCTTAGAATAAATTATTCTAGAAGTTCATTCAGAAGAAACACCTCTCTGAAGTCAAGCCTGAGTCCAAAGGCTTGTTTGTTTTCCCAACAGCACCAGCCTGAGGGTGCTGCATCTCGCTGTGGCACTGGGATCCTTAAATGTGACATGCAGCTACTCTGGATTTCCCAAACACCAAAATGTTCATGGCATTTAGATTATGACACACCTTTCTCACACATGTCATAAAGAACTCCTGTGCTGAGTGTGCTCGGACCATGGCAAGAGCTAAAAGCAGCTAAGCATTAGTGTGCAGCAAATTTTTTATTTTTTTTTTTAAATTAAAAACTGCACAGTGCCACCAGCAACAAGGTGGCTTGTCTAAATTATGGCTGTTACCTCCCAGCCCAGTCCAGCAACAAAATCTTCATAGGCCTGGCTTCCCCTGGCGTTGGCCAGGATGGAACACTTGTCCTCCTGTCCCTCAGCGATGTAGAACACGGCGATCTTGTGAGTCTCACGACTGCCACAGGATGGAAAAAGAAATCAAAATTAAACAAGCTTCAACACAAAATTATTTTTCAGATCCCCCTGCACTCCAAACACATGACCAGGTGCCCACAGTTAGCTCCGTGTGTCGATTTCTTTTATGCACACAAATACACCACTCGCTTTCAGGCTTCCCCCCTTTTTTTGCCACCAAAACCTCACTGCAGAGACACCCCAGTTCCGAGAGCAGAGTCAAGCCTGGTCCTCCTGTACATCAGCCACAGAACTGGTGGCCAAATTCCAATTACAGGGTTAATGACTCAGATCTGTGCAGCACTACAGAGACAGCGAGGTGGCACAGGTGTTAATGGGAGCATAATTTGACCTACAGAATTTTAATTACAGGGTGATGACATAAAAGGCAGAAGAGGCATTATTGACTTTCAGACCCTGGGCAAAGTTTTACAAGGCTGACAGGGACGGTTGGCTTATCTGAAAACATGCAAAGCGCATTTGATGTGGAAATTGTTGGGATAGAAGAAACTCAGAACTCTGCAATGCTGCAGATGTTTTTCAAACAGCTCTATGTCAAGTAATGAAAAAAAAACCTGTAACATGCACAACTTCATTCTGCCACTTCCTGGCGGGGGAGCAGTTTTGGGTGGATCCCCCCTCAGAGTGCTGCTCCTGACATAGGGATCACTCTGTCCAAAATACTGTCTTGTATTAGCTGTACCCAGGTCACAATCAATTTGATTCCCTCCCCTCTCAGCTAAAGCAAACTTGAAAAAAAATCTCTTATTCTTTGCCACTGATTTGGAGTTCTCTGTACACAGACAATGTGCCAGCGCAGATGGATTCTCCATTCAGGCTACACAACTCTGGAGAAACAAACAGTCCAATTTTCATACCAGTATTTGGATTCAAGAGGAATGAAGTTTTGGTTCTGGTGACTCATTCTTCCTTGGGAAACACGAACCTTATCAATGGTGTGTTCAGTACACACTGGCATGTGAATGAACACAATGGTGTGTTCATCACCTACCATTGGCGGGAATCCAGATTTTTCAGTTCTCGCAGCAACTTTGAATTTTTCTTCAGCAGATGAAAGCTTTTTCTAAAAATAAAGAGGAAAGGTTTGAAGGCAAATGCAATACAGTGGAGTCATCCAAACAGCTAAGAGAATTAACATGATATGATTTCTTAGAATTATTGTTATACACAATCTTTTGGTGTGTATTTCAAATCATCACTGAACTTCAAAACTCTGCTCTTANATGAGAGTGCTGTCATTGAACACGAACAGCTGCAGGTTGGGGCTGCGGAACACTTCCGAGCACAGCTCGGAGGATTCCACGTAGGAATTGTCGTGGTTCTCGCTCAGGAGGCTGTGGAGGATGGCGGGGCCCCCGCTGAGTGGGTAGTGGCTCAGGTGATTCACCAGGTGAGTCATGACCATCCGAGCGGTGAGAGGGATCAGCTCCAAATTCCTCCTCCTCTTCTCTGAAACCATCGAGGAAAACACAATGGATCAGTAAGAGCAGCAAGAGGCAATACAGAAGGAGCACCTGCAGATTTCTGCCACGTTGCAGCAGCTTGCCCTATGTTGTCACTGTTGTATTTGCTGAAAAATCCCTTGCCAGGATTTTCTTTTGGGAAGCTGAGAAGCCTCAGAGAAAAAGGAAAACAAATTCTTATCTCATTTGCTTCTCTTGTGTTGTGTCACAAGTGGAATGTGTTTGAACATTGTTTATCCAACAGGTGGTTGTTTCATTGGTTTCATGTGAATTGTTTTGACTTAATGACCAATCATGGTCAAGCTCTGTCAGGACTCTGGAAGGAGTCATGAGTTTTCATTATCATCTTTTAGCCTTCTGTAAGTATCCTTTCTGTATTCTTTAGTATAGTATTCTTTAATATAATATAGTATCATAAAATACTAAATTAACCTTCTAAAAACATGGAGTCAGATTTATCATTCCTTCCTGCCACGGGGCACCCCGCAAATACAATACTCTGTGACCTGCTGATCCTTCCTCTTCAAGGAAATATTCCCAACAGCTTTCCAAGAAATCCTACCCATCCCACAATTTTATTTTACTTCACCACATCCCCACAGTCATCGGAGCAGGAGAGTGGCACAGCAGAAAAACCAAGGCAAACCAGAGATGTCACTGCAAAGCAATGCCCCTCCATCTCTGGCAGGTGGGAAAGTGAGGAAGGGAGAGACTTCCTGGATGCTCAGATGGTCCCCTCAGCACAGGCACATCCATCAGTTATTTCATAAAGTGACTGTGCTCTGAGCTACTGCTGTGCCTCCACTTCTCCCATGGGAATGTTACTCCTTTTATAGCCAGAAACCTCCTAATTTCTAGGTTTTTTCATATTCAGTGTACAACTAATTCTCTGTGGTTTACAGTGTTTCTCCTTCCCTTTACATCTTCTAAACAAAAATTTGTTCTAAGGAGCAGCATTGGCAACGAACTCAAACATCCTATCACAGAGGCAACTGGAATTCATCCAGAGAGACCCGTGCCCAATTCTGAAGGAACAGCTGCTACGTGCAGTAAGGAAAAGCACGTTTCCAAGGCAGAGATGGAACCTGGAACACTATTTCCCACTGCTGCACACACATGCTGGCCCAGCCCACACTCTGGGCACGCCCTTACCTTCAGCCACGGTGAGCAGGTTGCCCAAATCGGTGGAGGAGGGGCACTGGGCTGGCTCAGAGGAGCTCCTGACGTTCCCCAGGGGCAAGAAGGGGTCGTAGTCAGAGGAGGAGAGGTCGGCCAGGCTCAGCACATAGTGGCTTTGCTGCGTGTAGGTGCTGGAGCCATTGATGCAGCAGTGCAGGACCTGTGGGGACACGGAGCCAGTGACAGGACAGCCCCTAACACACCCAGCGAGCAGGACCCCCCGTTCTGACACACTACACAACCCACCCAAATGTGTCCAAATTCAGCATTTCTAAATTAACAGTCTGCATCTGCACTGATTCTGTGCTTTTAACAGCTTGCTTCAGGGCTTGTTCTGTATTTTAACAGCCCATTTCAAATAATCCAAATATTTCTGCAAAGATTATTTTCCCCGACTCGTTGTTTTAAGCATTTTACCTTTGTCTTGACCATCCCCTGTCTGTTTTACATCTCTAATCTTATCTTCTTAACATTTTGCATTTGTAACTTCTCACCTGGATGACATGATTTTCTAGTGCTTGACAAAGCTGCTTCTGTGCCTTCTGGGTGTGTGAAAGGCATCTTTAAACAGCCAGGCAGAGTAAATCAGCTTCCTTCCCCCTACTCACTCTGTAAATATAATCCAGCAAAGGAGCTTTGGATGCATGTTGATCCTCCACAGCACCAGCAGACACGGGCTCCAGCAGCATTTTCATGGGCAGTGCCATGCACCAGTCCAGCAAGCAAAGCAGCAGTGAAACTATGAACTGAACAAGAACATGGACCACGGTGTTTAGGTACACTATTAAATTCACCCAGACTTTAGGGTATGAATTGGAAAGTTTAAAATAAAGCTCTGGTTTGGAGCAACCCCATTTAAAACCCCCCGCAAACAGCACAAAGAATGGAGACAGCTCTTTTCAGTGACACACCTTTTTATCCACTTCCATGGAGGAGTATTCGGCACCGGGCAGGAGAAACGCGATGGTGGCCACCAGGATCTGCAGCCAAACAGACCAAGTGTCAGAAAGGCACTCAGCTTCCTCCTCTGCAGAGAAAAACCTTCACTGCACAGGGCGTGGAACAGGTTAAGTTCTCCTAGGAGCATCCAACTGCCCGTGCCAATCAAGGAGAACCTTTTACTGAGCACTTTGCACACAAGTCTCTACAAACGAGGGACCTACACTGGTCCAGGGAGTGTAGCAAGTACCTCCCTAACAATAAAAAAAAGGAGGAGTCCACAAAATCACAAGGAAGGAATTAAGACTTTGCATATGACTTCCATACAAACATTTTAAAGAATCTGACGTACTTCTGTAATTTTCCGGCACAGGGAGGATTCGTACTCCTGAAGCTTCTGCCAGTAAGACACCAGCAGCTGAAGGATATCACAGGCTACCTGAGCTACCAGCTTGTTGGAAAACTGGAAGAGAAAAGGTGATTAAAAGCCAAATAAAATATTCAGATACAACACACTGCATTCAGATTTTCTACGTTTCGTTATTTTGCATCTTTGCAAAGAATAAAAAAACGTTAGTGTTGTGAGATCACATGGTCAGCATTAGGAACCAGCAGGTTTGACACTGTCTGTGTGATCTTTTATGTGAGTTTGCTGGGGAAGGAGTCTATAGGCACACAGGCTATTTCTGCACATATTCTGCATGCTTGCACAGGACACCACAGCAGCAGCCTGTGCCTCAGACTACCAGTGATTATTTGCAAAGTGGAAATGCCTTTATTTCCCAAAGCATGTTGATCAGAGCCCGCCACAGCAATACCTTCAGTGTCACACCTATGACATTGATGGCTTTCTTCACATGGGGGTGGCTCGTGCACTGCGTGAGCTCCTCACAGATCCACACACCGAGGCCACAGATGGCTATGCATCTTTGTGAAAGGGAAAAGGCAGCTGGTCAGGAGATTTAGAGCAATATTTAGGGGGAAAAAAAGGAAAAAAATGCAAAAAGATGAGATTTCTCTTTCCCCTCCCACATGATTTCTCTTTCCCCTCCCACATGACATGATGAGATTTCTCTTTCCCTCCCATCACCTTCATGGTGCAGAGTAAGGCTCAACTTCACAGGATCAAACCACAAGGCAGCAGCAGAAGATAAGCAGCAAGAGAGACTTTTCCAAGCCATAAATGGTTGGACTTGATAATGTTAAAGGTCTTTTCCAACCTAACCAATTCTATGATATTTTCCCATTTCTTTTACTCGGTATTTTACCTTGCAGCTTCACTTGGCTCCTCTGCGGCATTCTTCAATAAAATATTTATGAGGCAATACTAAAATAACAAAATAAATTAGAATAAGAATCTTTGTTTTTTAAAGTTGTTAAATTTTGACATAGTTACAGGTGAAGCACTTTTTAGCACAGCCCAGTCTGTTGCTAAAGCATCTTTACCTCATGCCAGTTACATTTTGTCAAGGGAGAAACACTGATTACAACTCAAACATACAGGCCCTTGAGGACAAATCAAATCAGCTTACAACTAATGTATAGGCAGCAAGAGGAAATCAATTCATTTACAGTGTCAAGGGGCAGTTACAAACAACAAGTGGTGGTCACTCCATACAAACTGCAGTGTTTAAGTTCTAACCAAAACATGTTATGAAAAATTTAGTGCATTATTTAATAGAGAAAAGACAAAACTGACATAATTTTAGAAGTAAAACACCTCCAGTGACTCTCCAAGGTGTGCAAAGGGATTTCTGCATTCCCTTTGGTTCTGCCTGCTCAGGCCACACGTGAGGAACTCAAGAGATTCCTCCCCAGCCATCCCTAATTTTGAGCAGTGGATCACTGTGGTGCCTCATGTTTATCAAAAGCAACAGGGTCTTGTGTGAGGGCAACCACTTGGGCAGGAATGAAGTTACCGCATAGGGAAACCAGGTTAGGCTACCTAAGGATTTACAATAAATGTGGCTTTACCTTCAAATCTGCAGTTCCTGTGATGTTCTCTCCAGCTTCTGAGATGGGTCCCAACTGTGGGATTCCTTGGTAGGTGTTTGGAAAGCACACAAGAGCACCAAGGATGGTGTGAGCTTCAGAGCGGGGAGCCTGGCAAAGGGCAAGCAGGCAGAAATAGTCACTAAAAAAATATTCACTAAAACAGTCACTGAAAACCCTTCACACATTGAGATGCCTCCAGCTCTGAGGCCAGCATGCACTGCCATCCTCAGCCTGCTAGATTCACAATGCAGCATTCAGCTGTCCCAGGGAACACAGCCCAGGAGCTTTTCCTCTGCAACTCCAGCAAGAGCTGGGTGTGAGCAGTACCTAACACACACCTTCCTGCCCGTGCTTTCTCTGCTGTGCTGCTCTGTTCTCCTGGTGAGGCTGAGCTGCCCCTCCACTGGCAGCTGGCCCCACTCCTGAGCAGTCTTTATTACATCTTTAATACTTCCCCTCATTACCCAATCTGACAATCAGCCATTTGATGCCAACAGGAGTACAGAACCCCCTAAGAACAGCTGAGTGAGGAGGTGAAGCACTAATGCAGCACTGCTATGAGGTGATCCTACGGCACAGAGAGGAGTGGGTGCAGAACCCACTCACACTCGCTGCACAGGTGATACCAATGTGCAGAGAGACCCCTGCTCCAATAGAGCCATCAAAAGCACCACAGCACGAGCTATAAACACATTAACTGCTGTGTAATGTTGAAAATGCAATGTACGCCCAGTTTTATGCACGCAGGAGAAATGGAAGAGGGTTTTTTGGTTTATGGCTTTTCCCTGGAAAACTGAGCATCCATTTCTTATTAGCATTTAAGCTTTGGATCATCAGTGAGGCTGACCAAGCTCTTTAAGGGCTGACGGAAGAAGCGTGGCTGGATAACCATTCCAGCTCTGCTGAAACAGGAGAGGGCTGTGGCCCTGCACAGGGCCACCTGCTCAGCCACACAAATGTCAAGAGCAGCAGCAAAAGCCCTGAGCCAAAACAGACCGAAAGGTCTCCCGTGAGCCGGTGCTTCACATGCAACAGAGCTTTCCTGTCTCTCCCAGGACTGCCAGACTTTTACCTTTATTTTGGCAACCCCTCACTGACTTGCTATTTTACTCATCCTTTGATAACTTACTCGTTTAGAGTCACATTTCTGTTAGTGCTGACATTTAGCCTGAGATGCTGTGTCACCAGAGAGTTCCCCGCTATCTCTCGCCATTTGCTCGCTGCAGTGGCGCTCACGGGGCTCTACAGGCAAGCAGCAACCGGGACACACCTTCCTCACACCTCAGCCTTTGCATCAAACACCTCTGCAGCATCAGCCTGTTGCCTTCTCCCAGGATTTCCCACCCCAGCTGCCCCAGTGTCCACCCTGAGAGCCCAGTCAGCTCAGCCGTGCCGAGCCAGCTGCACTCACCTCTGGCGTGTCCGCGCTCAGCACGCGTGCCGCTGCTCCGAGGAAGTCCCCAATCAGCATTGTGAAGCCAGGCAGCCCCAGGAAGAAGAACCACGGCAGGCAGTGCTTTATGACGGTGTTCAGGATGTCCTGCAAGAGAAGGCACCTGTGAGAAAAGCCAGGAAGCCCGAAAGCAAAAGGGAGAGTGTCAGAAGATTTAACTTTGAGGTCCGAGAAGATTTAACTTGGAGGTTGCCTAGTCCCACACTGACTGAAGTGCAAATTCCCAGAGCGCTGTGTGCAAACTGACCTCCACATAATCACCACCTTCCACTTCAGGGGTGTGGAGTAGTCGAAGTGCATTTGGTATTTTGGAAACATTTGTACCCCTAAATTCCTGTTCAAAGCCCACACCGCCATTCATGTCTCTTCGTACCTAAACACAACCATTCTGCTTAACAAGACTTCCAATTCAACATCCAAACATTTAACGGACTTAAGATGAAGCACTGCAGCAGTCCAGAGGAGCGAGTTCCTCAAATCTCTCAGAATTCCATGCCACAAGAACACGAGCTGTCCCCCCAAGGCCTGCCCCCTGCTTCAGGTGCCCTGAAGGAACACAGCAGCAGCCCCAGCTTTGCTCGCCATCACCCTGTGCTACAGAACACATTCCATATAAGCCTTTCATCTCTAATCCTTCCACATTTCAAGTCTTCACAGTCTCTCCAAACCAGAGCAAAGTTCCTATATTGAAAATTTCTTCCCTGCAAGCTTTCAGCAGGTTTAAAATTAGGCATAAAATCTATATAATCCTTTACCTGTGACACTGTATTTGCTGAAAAGTTACATCAAGCTATTTCTATACTGAGTAGATAATTATTTTCCATTCAATAAAGTTTTGAAAAGTTGCAAAGGAAAACCCTTTTCCATGTCCATCCTTACTGGTTTCATGATGTGTCAAAGACAGCCTGAGCTAGAGACCCCCATAATCTGTCCACATGCTCAATCTCTACAGCAGAAGCTAAAGCTGACAAACCCAATTTTCTCTTCACAAAGAGATGCTGGAACATCACCACTACTTTCCCAAAGCCCTCTAAACACCTGCACAGCTCCTACTTAGTGTTCCACTAAGTGTTTGCAACACCAGTATCCTATGAAGAAACTGCTATATATTCAAATAAACAGTATTGGTTTTTAACATAGTAGCAGATAATGCTTTCACTTTCCTGAATAAGATAAAATGCCACTCAAGTTAATGTTTAAACTTGTTTTAATCACTTCCTTTGATACATTTTAAGTCAATATGGGTCAATGCAAACATTGAGAAGCAGAGCAGATGGATGCAGCCGCTCATAAAGCGGGTGGTAAGCTCTCGGTCGGCACAGAACAAAGGACATACCTTGTTATAATTAAGGGCTGATTAACGCTCTGTGCTGGTCCAGCACAACACACCTGTACAGCAGGCCCAGGTAAGGCTGGGCTGGCCCTGAGCAGGGCAGCAGATGGGAGCAGGCTGCTGCTGACATGTGCTGCAATAAAAGAGCTGGGGCTAACCTGGCTGGGGAGGCGGTGGCACAGAGAGCTGCTCCAAACAACTGCATTAACTCCTGTCCTCAGCCCAGAGCTCCCATCTGTCACACACCAGGGCACGGATCCCTGCACAGAACACTTCCCATAGTGGGGCAAGGAGAACCACAAAACATTACTGTCACACATGAGTGCTGTGACAGCACACACGGTCCAAAAGGCCGCAGGGATTTACTCGCCAGTTACGAGATGTAGTGCTACTAAAAATAAATCATTTTCCATAGCGAGCAACCTTTCAAAAATTCCCTCTGAAAATCTCTTGAAGCAGTCCTCGGCTTCCCTTCAAATTCCCAGCGTGGGCTGCTGGCTGCAGTGACACACACCCAGGAACCATCTCCCGAGGGAGGGCCCACACAAACCCGCTCAGCCGTGCTCACCCCAGGCACTGAGCACATCACCCTGGGCACTCTGGGTCACTGCACCTCAACTGGGGCTGGGCAGGCTGTCCCCTGCCCGTGGCACTGCAGCTCTGCTCCAGCAGGGTCAGCACCAGCCCAGGACAGCGCTCACAGGTAGCCCACCAGGTTTGTCCCCTTTCCCAGTCAGCAGAGCGCCCAGCTCACAACAGCACAGGATTTGGGGCAGCAATCTGGGGGCTCAGGGAGCTTATCAGCAGAGAGAGGCTTGTGAGAGGGCGAGGGAGCCAGGACATCTGTGCTATCAGTGATAGGGCAAAATCAGGTAATTCAAACAGAGCTGGGCTTCCTTCCCTCCCTGCAAACGTAAACTCCGGGTAGCAGCTCCCAGCCTGGTCAATGAATCACTTTAATTGAATGCTATGTACACAGCAACTGGAAAACACAAGCCATAAGAAAAACATATGGTGATGGCCGTGGAAATTGGTTTACTCATTCTGCACAGTGTTGTTGCTTTACTTCTTTCATAATTGACCTTTAGAACGATAAATGTGTAAAATAATTTTGGTTTATTATGGCTCCAAACCTTTCAGCAATTACACAAAATGAAAATTTAAAAGGAAGTATTCATTCTGGAAGCATTTCCATTGTTTACATAATTGCACAGCTATAATTTAGTGTTCATGTTGTTAAAGAAAAGTGAAAAAAAGGACCATTATGGACTATTTCAATTCAGAATGATGCTCTGTGGTGTTAAAGCTGGGGAAGAGGGGAGAGGAGGGGGCAATCGCATGCATGTCCTTCTCCAATGCATTAACCCTATAAATGGCATCATATTTCAGTGTAGGTTAATCTAGTAATTCAAATTATAAGGTTGTAAACATCCACTGAGTAAGCAAAATAAATTCATGCAAGTTCACTGAAAGGTCAATTGCAAAAATATTCTTCACCTAATTTTTGTTCAAGATTTTGCAGATTACAGGTGTAACCAAATAGCCTGCCAGCTGCCTTCCTCATGTTTCCAATTGTCCCTCAACAGGAACAACATGGATTTTTCACTGAAAGTTCACTCTGTTCCTCACCGACAGACACCTCACTGGCACCTGAGATCCATGGCATGGGAAAGATTATTAATTTACAGAAGGCTTAAGACTTTTCTACTTTAAAGGAACAAATGCTT
The DNA here is from genome assembly GCA_013400635.1 of Hypocryptadius cinnamomeus. NCBI lineage: Eukaryota > Metazoa > Chordata > Aves > Passeriformes > Zosteropidae > Hypocryptadius > Hypocryptadius cinnamomeus. The sequence goes on along the minus strand of VYZP01048449.1, from coordinate 54,934 downwards.
CCATTTACTTATGCCAAGTTTTCCTACCTGCCATGAAGACTCAGGTAAGAGTTAACTTGTCAAAAATTAAGTTGCAACACAAATTTATGAGGTATTTTGCCAACCTCGGGAGATCAAGGATTAATTTATCAGAAAGCTGCATTTCAAGGTGCCAGGTAAAACCTAACCCCAAAACAGTTACATTTTATAGCACAAGTCCCTCAAGACTGGAATACAATAGAGGGAGTTTTTTTAATTTCTCCCATTTTGGAGCATGTCTGACACTTTCACAAGTGGGGAGAGCAACAGGATAAAGGACTAGAATAAATATTTTGGTTTGTGCACACAGAGAGCACACAGTGGACACAGGTACAAGGATGTGGGTGCCAAGGCCACGGCACTGCCTGGAAGGTGGAGGTGGCTTTGTGTCCCCACACACATCTCTCCCAAGGGCCTGTGGCAGCACTGCTCCGAGCTCTGACAGACAGAACACCGACCACAGGAGCAGAATTTGGGTGGGATGGATGCAACTTAGGAAGGGCAAATAAATTACAGCAAAATAAACAGAAAATAATGAAACTACCAAAATCACTCCTGAATGCACAGCTCCTGCAGTTGGCAGGACCTGGCTCCCCCTTGCTTCCAGTCAATCTTGCAGCTCTTTTATCCAGCACTTCCCACTTAGCCTGGCCTGGGTGAGCAGAGGGGGATGTGAGAGTTCCTATGAGACCCTGGCATTTGGACTTTTGTTTGTCCCTACTGGAAACATGCTGTCTGTTAACACTTTTTCAAAGCACTCAAAGCACATAATAGGAGCACACAGGCAAATTTTCCACAGGAAATGAGATAAGGGGTGGATTAAAAGAGGGAGAAAATCATGACAGCCATTGGAAAGAAGTCTCGAAAAGCTAAAATAGGGGAATCTAAGCCTTAACAGACTACATTAAGGTTATTTCCTTTTAAATAGCAGTTTAAAGAATCTAAACAGCACGATGGTTTCCGTACAACCAAGGGCCCTTGTGTGCAACACCATCATGCAGAAACCCAGGCAAGAAGCACTCGTTCCACAGGGGACAAACGCAAAGCCACTCACTTATTGCACCTTTACACAGCTGCTGCTGCACGCTGCTCCTGCCTGCTGAGTGACAACTGGGCAGATGTAGGCACTCAGTTTGTGGTGACTGGGAGTGGGGCTGTGGCTGAGCCCCATCCCCAATGGGTACAGCTGTGCAGGACAGGTGAACAGCACTGAAGGCAGTGAGCCATGGAGTGCCCAGGTGCACTGACCCACCACCAAAGGGAACAGAGGGCACACAGGTGTAATGCATGTAAGATGAAGGGTATGAAAGGTTCTAAACGTGTTGATTCTTGAAGCCTTTGGTCTCGTGCAATAATTACAGTTTGTTTGCCTTGGAGTAATCATAAATAATGCCTCTTATTCTACTGAGGCTGATAAAACTAAAGACACTTTAAGAAAAGCCTTATACGACTTACTTCACAGCTATTATTATTCACAGGAATGACTAGGTTGGAAGAGACCTTAAAGATCGAGTCCAACCCATGCCCTAACGCCTCAACTAAACCATGGCACCCAGTGCCACATCCAATCTTTTTTTAAACACATCCAGGGATGGTGACTCCACCACCTCCCCAGGCAGACCATTCCAGAACTTTTATCACCCCTACTGTAGAAATCCTTTTCCTGATATCCAACCTATATTTCCCTTGATGCATCTTGAGACTGTGTCCTCTCATTCTGTCAGTTGCTGCCTGGAGAAAGAGACCAACCCCACCTGACTACAACCACCTTTCAGGTAGCTGTAGAGAGTGATAAGGTCACCCCTGAGTCGCCTTTTCTCCAGGCTAAACAACCCCAGCTCCCTACGCCTAGTTGTAGCTATTACAGTGTCAAAACTAAATAACTGGGAATGTATTTTTTTTTACAAAACTAAGGAATAGAGTGCTACATCTTGCAGATAATGATCTCATTGAGGAAGCTGTTACAGGTCACTTGTGTCTTCTTCAAATCTCTAAGTGTGACCTATATTGCAAATTAATAAAGATGTGCTAAGACAGAGTGGAGCATGGCACAATAAGGCTACTTGGAAAAGGTTAGGCCAAGGCATTGTATGTATTCAGCAATTTTCTTTGCAATCCTGCTCTATTTTACAATCTAATCTATTCTCCACTAAGACATGCTAGAGATAAACACTGCAGATGCCTTTGTGTGCAGAAAGGAAGGAGAGGTAATTAAAAGTCTGCACGATGTGAAGTCTCTAGGTACCAACACTGTATAATGTAGTGGAAGAACCTGGGGCAGGGCAGCATCTCGTATTGGCCTCCATCATAGATGAGGCCAAGCACAAAAGGACAAACACTGAATGGTGAAAAAGATGTGGTGCTTTTGCAGCTTTAGGTGTACCACATATTGTCAAGACTAATAATGGACCTAGTCATGTAGCTCAGCACATGTTACTAAGTATTTCACATTCTTCAACTGGTCTAGCTGTTGTAGGACGTTTTCATTCCTCACTTAAAGCCTTTCTTTGAAAACAAAAAAGGGGGAATGGTGAGTGAAACCCCACAAGCAAGAGTTTGAAAAGCTGTGTTTACATTGAATCATCTTACTATTCCTCCCTCGTGCACAATGCCTGCTCATTACATTCAACCTGTGCTGGACAATGCCCCTCAAAGCAACAAACCTGCTGTGGCTCACCTGACTCCTTGAAATAAGCAAAGACATGTGAGTGATGGGAATATACAGATTCTATCTTATTCTTGCATGTTACTTTATGAAGTTGTATAGCTATTGATGGAATTATATGGCTGATAATGAAGTTTTATAGTTACTGATATTGTTAAAATTCTATAGCTGTTGATAGAATTATATAGCTGTTGATTTTGTTAATACCCTAATATGTAGCCTTTGGCTTGTTCTTGTATGTTGCTATTGCTATTGTCAATATTCTATAAATATAGCTATAAGGACTTTGATTGTCAATATTCTGTAAGTGTAGGTATAAGGATTTTGATGATATGCAATGTAGGTTTGGGGAATGAATCAAGGTCAGTACACAGATGCATTCCAGAGCTAGTGGAACCTACAGAAAAAAGATACTTGACCAGGTTTGCTATTTCTTCTGCAAGGGCCCTACAGGAGGATGGTAAACATGGCACTTATTTTAAAAAAAAGAAAGGGGGAATTGCAGGCACTCAGTTTCTGGTGATTGGGAGTGGGGCTGTGGCTGAGTCCCATCCCCAATGGGTACAGCTGTCAAAAGAAGTGGACAGGACTGAAGGCAATGAGCCATGGAGTGCCCAGGTCAGTGCACTGACCAAGCCCCAAAGGGAACAGAGGGCACACAGGTGCAATGCATGAACATGAGGGGGATAAAAGGTTCTACTGAAGAACAAGAAAGTGCTGATGCCTGAAGCCTTCTTTGGTGTCAGTTGTACCTCCACCATCAGGCAGAAAAATATAAAAGCCCACAAATGCTGGGGTTTTTTTTAATGCCAGACCAATTTAACACAAGCAGGTAATTAATGACTTCTGTGGCAGCAGCTCTGCTGAGAAATGCTTCCTATTACAAATTAGCCATTTTCCACACAGAGAGCTCCAGTGGGTGTTTTTACAGAAGCTTAGAGCTGCTGCAGCTTCCTTTCCATCATCACCTATAGTGCCTTTGGAACAAATAAAAAGGCTTTGGGACAATGGGCACTGGTACCTCAGCACCTCTACTGACAGAGCTTCTCATCCACAGCACCCTTGCACTGCTAAAAGGAACCGAACTAAAAGCTGCTGAGTGCCCTGGCTGCAGCCAGGCTGTGCTCCACAGGCAGGCCTGCTGCTTGTGCTGACATTTAATCACCCAGGACATCTGCCAGCTTGGCTGGACTGTGGAAATTTTCCTGTCATTCCATATTTAAAGTGTGTTCTGCTCTTCATATCACTGAACTGAAAAAGCCACCAGCAGAGTGTCCTCCCTTGGCCATCCATTGTCCTTTCCACAGAGAACCTCTGAAGTCTCTACCTTTAATTATGTTCTTAAAAAACATGAGTGTCCTTACTCCAGAGGTCCCCTGGCAAGTAAGCATGACTATACTTAAATTTATTTGTTAAACTCACTCCCAAAGTCAGGAGTACAAGTGACCCCCTTGCTCACGTTGCAGGTGACCTCTAAGTGCCAGGTGACACCTCAGCGTTGGTGACAGGTGGCACCAGGCACAGTAACTGATGCTCCCCCTGGTAATAGGGTGAGACTGGCTAAAAATATGACACTGAGCAACGGAGGGTTGAAACCTGAAAAAGGATTGAAAACCTGGCTCTTTTTACAGTGTCCCTACAAGGCAAGAACCTCACCTGCACCTCCTTCTCCTCTCAGACTATGAGGAGAAATTTAGACAGAAAATAAGAAATGACAACACAGAAGTCCACAGAATTCTTAGGAGACAACCACCAGCAACCTCAAAGGATTACTGAAGTGCCAGAAAGACTCAAGCTGAAGAATCCCAATTATGCCATTTTCTGAGAAGTGTTGGTAGCTTTTTGGGATTGTGTTTTGGTCCTTTCATTATTCAGCCAAAAGGAGGAAGCTGTGGAGCAAGGAGACGCTTATCGACTTTTTCAGGTGAATGAAGCAAAAAGTACTGTTACAGTAAGCAGCCAGCAACAGTAATAAAGCAGCAATAATAAAATACACTTCTTTTCCTAGTTCAGGTATTTGTAAAACCTGTGCATTGCAGTGTCAAATTTTGATTAACAAAGCTGCATTTATTACCCAAACCAAAAGACACACCCGGTTGCAGCTGCTCCAACAGGAGTTTTCCGACCATCAGGCTCACCTGGCAGCAGAAGGCAGTTATGCCCATGCAAACTGCAGCAAGCTATCCCACAGCATCCCTACCAACCACTCCCCAGGAATATTTCTTGATTTTCAACCCCCTAACCATAGGTAAAGTACTTTCCCTAAGCCCCAGTGTGGTAGTGAACATCCCAGTTCTCCTTCCTTCACGCTGGAGGCTGGGGAAGGAAGGCTGCAAGCCTAAATGAATGTCATTCATAAAAAAACAGGAAAAAAGCCCAGACTAGGCCAGCAGCAGAGCAGTGCCACAGGCTGGAGCAGTTCAGGAGGGAGGCACCCCACAGATGGTCACTTGGCCCTTGACCCTGGGTCCCTCCTGCGTTCCCTGACTGCGGCTCGCTCCCTGCAGCCGCTGGTGCCGGGCTTCTTCCACCTGGAGAGGTGATGCAATTCTTGCAGAGAATTGTTCACTTCTCCAGGGATGCTTGTTGTTAGACACTTCCACATGGACAAATTAGCTGCAGCTCATTACCCCGCTGTCTTCTCTGCTGAGCTAATTGCTACATCCCGGGCTCGGAGTGCCACGGGAGCCTCCTATAAAATATATCCTCACACTGCTCTTTTATGCACCCCCCAAGACCAGGCTGCAAAGCTGGGCTGCACTTGCTGGGAATAACTCTGTACTCATTTATAGCATATTCAAAATTGGATTATTTTGTTTTTCTAGCAGCACCAAAAGCTACACAACACAGTAGCAATTTCCTATTTTCAAATCCTTAAGTGAGTGAGGAGTGAAAAGAGAAATACAGTTCAAAAAAACATTTGTCACGCAAAACAAAATACTGAAAACCATTCAGGTTAAAGAGGTTCCTGACTGTAATACTTTTAATTATGTAACCATCTGAAAAGCTCTTCTGAAGTAGCCAAGATGATTGCCTGGAGCTGGGCTGTCTTTCTGTGGCTTTCCCACATAAATGCTAGAAGTTGCACTAATGATCCATACAGAAGGAAAACTCCTCCATGAGACACCTCCTACCCTTCCTTCTGTGAACATTCCTCACAAGGGAGAAATTTATGCCTGTGCTTAGCAGACAAACCCACTCTGTGTTAAAAAGGCCACCCCAAGTTTACTTTATTTCTGAAACCCTGGAAAGCATGCTAGGATCCCTGTTTCAGTGATCATGTTCCCTGTGATTCCACACCCTCTCTGATAAAAAGACTCCCACTCTCTGAGCACCCACCAAGCACCTTGGAGATAATCGAGCTGGAAATACAGGAGCAGGAAAAAGGATCCTGCTTCCCACCAACACCTTGCTCCAAGGCACTGCCAGTTAACACCTCATCCAGTTCCACAGCCAAGGAAAGCAGGCGGGAAGGACACACACACAGCAGCCAACCTGTGGTCAAGTGTGCCACCAAGAGGCAAATGCAGCCACAAGAGTGGGGAGCAAGAACAAAGAGCAGCAGCCTGCAGAATATCCAGGGAAACCATGGAGGGATTGCAGTGTGGGGCTGCAAAATATCCAGGGAAACCATGGAGGGATGGGCAGTGTGAGGGATACAAAGTACCTGGGGAACCCTGGAGTGATGGGCAGCTGCCGCAGGACTTCTAGGACTTTCCAGGAGAAAATCCTTATCTCTCTATTCTTATCTATTTGAAAGGAGTGTTTTCCAAATGCTCTAACTTTTCAGGAGGGAAACCAAGGGGCAAGAATCTCATAACAATTCCTTCTTTCCCTCTATCATCTCAGAAATAATCAAACCTGTCTTGTTTCCTAAAGGCACAATCAGTAACTCCCAGAATTTCCTGAGCAGTCCCTGTGCCCTTTGTTGCCAACCCCAGCAGAGCTGCAAGCCCTTGCTCTCATTCCTACAGCTATAAAAACATGCAAGTGCTCTTAGATAGTCATTATTTTGTGCAAAGAATATTTCTTAATGAGCACTGAGCTGTTTCTGTGAGACAACCATCATTATACAGCCTGACTAAGTCTGTCCCTCACCTCCCACCAAACACTTTTTTCCTGAGGCCACCCCAGGACAGGGAGACCCGGAACAACTGCCGTGCCCACAGCAGCAGCAGGTTTTGACAGCATCTCCTGCTGCCCTGGCACGGGGCAGCAGTGGCACAGGAAGCACAGCTCGTACCTGGTCCTGGCTGGTCAGCCCCAGGCGCATGACGAAGTAGAAGTGCACCAGGAAGTCAGAGTTGGGCAGCAGGTCCTGGCGCCGGCTCATCATGGCGCAGAGCAGCCGGAACGCCTGCAGCTTCCCCTCCTTGTACTCACTGGGCAGCATGGCTGCCTGCAACAAAAACAAACCCTGCATCACTCCTTGCCTTCCCCACCAGCCAGCCCATGCAATGCATGCCCAGCAGCTCTCCCACAAAGCACCTCATATTCGGCTCCAAAGAGCCTTTGTGGGGCACTTGCTGTCTTGGCCAGCAGTGATGGTAGAAGTTAAAAATAAGCTAACTAAATGCATACCTGTTCAGCTCTGATATAGAAAAAAATACTCCTGTGTGAGAACTTCAGAACTGACCTTGAACAGCCATGATGCAAATATCCTGAGAGGAGGGATCAGGACGGGAGGAGAGGGAGTTGACTGATTGTCAACGCTGATAGCGAGGTTGTCCCGGATCTGACGGTTTTTAAAGAAGAGTGTTAATAAAACCAGTATCTTTTCTAACACTCTTTTTTTTGCATTATTATGTTTTACTTTTACTTTATTTACATTCAGGTACTACAGAGCTCCCACCTCAGCCAAAGCCACCAGGAAGGCTTGGTCTACACTGCTGCTCCCTGGCCAAAGCAAACACTGCCAGTTTGAGTCACACTGTGGGCCTTTACACAAATACCAATGTCTGTACTTCTTTTTTTTCTTTGCTACTGTTTCCTCACCCCATCTAAATTCTCTTGTCATTGGACAGGATTCTCTGTTGGGAGTTTGCTGCTGGAAACCAAACAAGACAAAGCTTCCTTTATGACAGAGCCCTCCCATGCCATGTTTATGCTCCAGGTGCTAGCACTAAATCCCATTTAATCATCATTTCCACAACAAAAGAAATGTGTCATTATCATTAGCTGTAAGTATCACATACCTTTGCAAGTTTATACCACAGCTCATAAAGGTAGCCAAAAACTTTTGCATGGATTTTAGGCGACTGTATGTTGTTCACATCTCCAAGAATTCCCAGGATTCTCCTCCACAGCACAGCAGCAGAATCAGGATGCCAACCAATAAGGCTTCCACCAGCAATTATACTGCAATCATCAGCCAGGAACTCACTGCTGTCTGTAAATGTAAAGTGTTCCATTTCCACAAGTTAGAAATAAGCATGAAATAAGCAGCCTAAGCATGAATTTGGTCAACAAAATCTGGTCATTACTTCTCCTAACCATCTTCCATCTCACAAGAATTCTCTCACCCAAATCTCTCTTTATTGCTGGAGCTGCTTTTGAGTCAAAGAAAAACACGGCAGCAAACGTAGGCAAAGGGGCTCACAGGTGACAGCACCACAGGGCACAGCACTGCCACATCACACTGTCCCCACTCCAGAGGGCTTTTCAGCAGGGAGGCAAATGCAGCTAAATGCAATATTCGGGTACCTGAGGGATGTATCCAATCAATAACTGGCTCTTACAGGTAATATTTCTGTATTTATAAAAGTCCTTTCTTTTTTTTTTTTAAGATCACACAGTGTAACGAGACCTGGCAATGCAACTGGACAAAGGAATAAAAAACCACGGCTGAAGAGTCTTGAGGAATGTGCTCAGGCATCACCACTGATCCAGAGCAGCTCCTGAGAGAGCAGAGCTTGGAGAAGGTTGTCAGGGTAATGGGATTTATGCTCTTAAACAGTACAAATCCATACTGAAGTGCACATTTTAATGACAAGAGCTGGTAGCTGCTCTCCTGTTGCAGGCAGCAGTACAGCCATGCTGCTTCAGACATATCTGCAGCAACCAAGGCATGGAAGGAAGTTGCAGCAAACCTCTACACAGGCCGAAGGAAATAACTCATGTCCTCTGAGGACTCAAGGAAAGTTAGTGAAATAAAAGGCATTTTAGATGCTTTTATGTTTGAATATATTTAAAAAAACAACTTTGGGGATTTTTTTCCCCCTTTTTGTTTTGTAGCATTACGAAGTCCCAAAGTGCAAAACCACATGTTATTTATTAAGCACATTAGAATGACCTCCTACAGATCTGTGCTCAGGGAAGTGGCATCTCTGCTGCTCAGTGGCAGTGTCAGTGTTGTTCTGCCTTACCCTATCAGGTTTCCACAGCAGAGCGAGCTGTGACTTGGCTGAGAGGCAGCAATGCTGTCAAGGGCACTTTGGCTCTGCTGGGCAATGGCACATCTTTTAACCCACTTCTCCTCTCACTCCACATTACCTGCCAGGTTGCTACATGTGGTTCTTTCTCTTTGTACCCCCAAAAGGAGCAATTCTTGCACCACAGCCACAAACAATGAATTTATCATACACGGTCATTCTTACCATGGGTAGTATTACCTTTTTTTACAGCAGCAGTCCCAGCAGTTGGACTAGGTGTGCTGGTTCATTAAAGCACAGATATTTCAAAGGAAAAGTCAACATGAAAAAGTACCCTTGAAATTGTGTATCCATTAGGAAGGCAGCCTGTAAGACATCCCTACATTACTGCATTAAGCTCCTGACCTAATATGTGACTCACACTACCAGATGAAGGGTACCTTTACAAATGGCAAAGAACGAACCACTTATTTCCTATCAGTCAAAAAATACAGTGAGACATTTCCTCAGACCACGCTGCTATGAAATAAAACCTGTTCACTTGAAACATATTAGTGTGCTGTACTTCAACACTGGGGCAGGCCCATGAGTGCTCAGCTACCACAGCCCAGCTGGGCACTGTAAGAAGCCCAGTAATTTTCAGCTGGGTGGGCGGTGGCTTTCTGGATCATCGTTTACTGGCAAATCAATGGATGACCCAAACCCCTTCCGCTCTGAGTGAGCACGATGAAGAGTCCTTGGTGCCACATGCCACATAAGCCAAGCAAGGAGCACAAGCTCCTCTTTGGGGCACAGGTGTGAGCTCACACGCAGTGTGGGGCCCGAGGTACCTGTGAGGTTGGCGGGCTCCTGCGAGGGGCTGAGCTGGAGCCAGCGTGGCGCTGCAGGATCCCCGCCCGCTCCCGCGGCCAGCCCGGCCTCGGGGTCATCCTCGGCCGCCTGCCAGGCCACCAGCGCGATGTCCACGTCAGCTCCACAGCCCAGGGACGTGTCACTGCTCACGCTCTCACCTGCAAACAGCACAGTGCTTCTCACAGCTGCGCCCTGGGCTGCGGCAGCAGAGCGCCCCAGAGAAGCGTCTCGGCTGGCTGCAACAAAATCACAGCAGATTTCAGGTGCTGTGCCTGGAAAAAACGCTCTCAGGGCACTCACTTTTCTCTCTCTCTCTGTAATACCCATGAGATTGTTGCAAGTCTGCTTTCAGATCCAGCTCAGCTGTACTGCTGCTCCTCTGCATTAACACCTGCAGGGAAAGAATTCATCTCAACTTATACAGCTCTGAGCACTACACTGCACTCCAGCAAATTTCACACCCACACAGTCATCAGAAATTAACCACAACCCGGTCAAGACATTCTCATGAATATTCAGATTACCCAAGTGTTTGTCAGTGTCCTTAGGAACACATCAGGCTTTCCATTTCATTCTTTATCCTCCCTTTCATAACCTCAGTTTTCACACCAACAAGCAGGATTTTGTACCTATGTTTTTCAAACACATCTGAAATAATTTGTTAAGGTATTAAAAAAAAATCTTTCAGCCTTCTATTTCACAGAGATGATCAGGCTAAGTCATTTACTGTTTCAACTGTTCAGTCAAAAGTTGCCATTAAAAATGTATGAAGTTTGCCTGTGCTGATGTCAACTCACACTAACATCTGCCATGCACGGCTGGTGATAGGAACTGTGCTGAACAGAAGCATTTTCATCAGTGCTTTAAACCATCAAACATTTATTCCAGTGTACTGTAGCTCTGTAATAGCCATGAATTATTTATATTTTAAAAGTTACAAACTTCTTGTTGATATTTCAAAAAAAGACCAAAGCCTTGTGTAAGACTAGAACAGAGACACAACTGCAGAAGCAGCTGATGAGATCAGGAGACACAAACTGATCACGCCCAGCAGGACAATAACCTGCTACGGGGCTCACTTCCAGATGCCACACCAGAAATGGGATTAATGGCTTTTCACACTTTCACCTCCTAGAGTTTCTGAATGCTAAAAAGCTTCTGATTGGAAAGAAAACACTACTAGGATCTTCACAGACATTACTTTTGGGTTTGCCTTACTTGCTCGGCCTCATGCTCCTTTACATATCCCTTATTTTCCTGAATTGATTTGGAGTCTGAAGTTGAATTTCCAGCCTTTTTACCTAGAATTTTCAGAAAGGAAACAAGAACTATAAACATTTGTGGGACGAAAACACACAGCAAGTCTCATGTAAATTTCAGCTATGTTTATGCATCTCACATTTATAGTTAAGGGCCACACAACACTTAAATGGGATACAAGAAGCTTTGAAAAATCCTTCAGAAGCACAACATACTTACAGGAGAGGAAGTGAACTCCAACTGCAGCTTGAATACACAAAATTCAAATGCAAGTCAGGTGAAAAGCCAAAGAGTTACATATAAAGTACACACACATTCCAGGTTTCATTCTTGGCCTCCCTGCTTTACAAAAGGTCCCATCCTGCATCAACGGCCTCTAACTTCTTTAAAAACAATTTACCAACTATGCAGCAACTAAGAAAATGAATTAAAAAAACATTTTGGAGGAGAGCTGGAAACCAAAGTAATTAAGAGCAGCACTTGTGAGGCCAAACAAGTCTCAAATCTTTTCCTTGAAAAACACAGTATTGTTGTACTTTATTAGAATTACCTTGAAAAAAATCGGATGGAATCTGATCTGCAATATCTGAAGTGCTGCTGCTTCGAGTTAGCTGCTGCTCTTGGTCTGCAAATGGGCCTACAGCTTCTGTTCCTTCTGAATTTTCCAGCTGTTGAGATTCTTCAACTTCTGTTGATTTAATTACAACACAAAATATTTGCAAGAGCTCATATGTACATCTGTGAACTCCTCACCTAAGCTCTATGAAAAAGCGACCCTTGCAAATATTTAAAATTCCCAAGATAAAATTTACAAGTTATCACTTAAGTTCCATAAAATATCCTTAGAAAAACTGTAAAGTTTAGAGATGCATGAGCAGCATAAAAGGTCTAGAAAAGGAGAGAAGTGATTTTGGGAGTTAACAAAGAGAAGGAGGTCCCATGAACAAAGCTGGGTTTTCAGTGCTGGAGACCCCAGCTGGGCTCTTTTCATTCTCAAGACAGAGCAGAACTCCCTTAAATGCAGTGTTGGGAGAAGCCAGCTGCACTCTGAGTGCCTCCAGAAAAAGAGGAAGAGAGGAGGAATAAAGAAAGGCAAAAACTTATAGTAAAAAAAGCTCTGAGCTACATATAACTTCGGTTTAGCTTGTGAGGACAAACCCAACCAGGCAACTTTTGGTTTGGCTGTAACTGCAAATGAGAAACAAAAGGAGGAGAAAGAGGCATGAAAATCCCCAAGAGAAAATAAACTGACATGCTCAGGAAGGAACAACAGGAACTCCTGAGATTGCAGAGCAACACAGCACTTCGAGAAATTAATTTCTCTTAGCATTTGGGAAAAAAAATCCCAAAAAAAAGCTAGTAATGCTCCAGGGTTTCCATCCAGCAGTGTGCAAGTTTTAATATTGCTTTACTACTTCATAAACACTGTAGGTATTTCAGAAAGTTATCTCAGGAGGCACATGCACAAAAATGAACATTTCTAGTATTGACTGACTTCAGCTGACTTTCAATGTCTTACAGAAAGCAATAAAATATTCAATGCAATTCACTTACTGCAACAATTTCAGCATTCCCCCCAAAATAACTTGAGATGAAAACACACCAAAGATGTTTCACTGAGCAGGAATCCCCACAGGGCCATAAAGAGCTCTCCTTTCTCTTGCTACTGCAGGTAATGAGTCTGAGCAGGACTCAGGAGTCACAAATCCCTCCCAGGAAGTGAAACACGGGAATTTTTACTTTAGTTACTAGGCAATATAGATCTAATTGCAACTGATGGCAGTCTTTAATATCAACATGAACAAAAATTGCTTTGCTTGCAGTGCTGCAAACATTCTGAGAAGAACCAACCGGACAGAAAGGGAACAGACAGAGAGCAGTTTAAAAACATAAAGAACATTGATATCAAAGATGACTTTAAAGTACAGTACCTGACAGTCTGTGAGAGCAAGAAGTGTAAGAGATACCAGGGAAGAGAGAGCTCACAGTGTGAAGCAGAAGAGGTACACTTTTAGTGGCTGGCAAAGCCTCATAAAGATGGACACAGTTGCTGATAGACTGGCTTCGCTTAGCTTACAGGAAAAAATAGAGCAATAATTATATCAGGAACACAGTGAAATATTGCAGTTCTGAGTGTCACAACACAACCAAACCAGAGTTTTGGGATAAAGCTTTTCAACAGTAAGCCCAAGCGTTTCTCCCCTGAGATGTAAGTTAATATTGTGCAACACTCACTCACACTGAAAGGGTAATAATCAGGGATTTCTGATCCACAGAAAGTGTGGAAGTGCCTTTTATCTGAACACACACAAACAGGAAAAGCCATGGATCAACACTTCCAGGTTTTCCCTACTGCTATGGCAGGGTGTCAAAGGGCAAAATGCTGCAGCAGTAGAGAGAACCCTTCACTGGAGCACAAACAGGGACTCACTGAACTTAGAAATAAAACTCAAGACTGAACTGGCTCTACTGCCAAAGCACTCAGTGATCCAGGCTGGAGGCTGTGGCTCAGCCATGGAGCCACGAACCACCCCAAGCGTTTTCCCTCGTGGCAGCTCTCCTGGTAAGGAACTGGGGAGGGAGCTGTGCAGCCCAGCAGCTCCTGCTCAAGGCAGGGGGCTTCCACAGGAGTCTGCCCCAGCAAACCAGCACATGGAAACATGCTGACATGGTATAAAGAAAGGCCAGGTTCAGGCTGCTGAAATGCTTGAACAAACTGAGATCTACTCCATATCTGGGGTCTCAGTCGTTACCCCAACATTCCTCACCCCAGTCTCCCTCCTGCCTTACTCTTTCCAGAAGTAAACATGAGGAAAACCTCATCATGCCAAGAAAAAGAGAGCACATAAAGCAACTATCAAAGGATGTTATTTGTTAAATACCTGCTTTACCCTGTGCTCCCAGCAAATAGTTGTATCAATATCTGCTATCTGTCTGGCAGTAATAAATGCTCTCTTAGGAACTGAGAGAACATGTACCTCTAGAAAAACCCCTAATATGAACAGGTTTAACTCACAATTCAATATCCTGTAGCTAAAAGCTTACATAGAGAATTTCCCAAAATACTTTGTGATTTACACTGGCCAAGACATCCCGACACAGACGTGCAACCTCTCTGCTGGGGCAGTTAATTATTGAGATGCTTTGGGCAGCAGCCACCTCTCAGAGGCAGATTTAAAACCTGACTGTTGCTGAGTGTCTGGGAGCAAAGCACTCAGCTGTGGTCTAACCTGTGGCTCTCTGACGGACAATGTTTCTTGCTTTCTCCACTCCTGGGGCCCCCGAGGTTGTGGCACTTCTGAATCTCATTGGCTCCACAACTTCAGGGTGACTTTTCCAGCTTAAGGAAAAAGATCTTCCTACTACAGCTGTCTTCTGAGGCTCTAAAACACCACCTTAGGACAAAGAACACAAAATTTTCTGGCACTGGATGCTTTGGCATGTATTTTTGCTGAAGTACGAATGGACTCAGACATGGCAAATATTAATACTTTAATAAACACAGGTTAACTTTTACTATTAACCAAAACCAACTGGCAGTTCAAACTATGTGCATCCATCTCAAGGTGGCATGCAAATGCAGCTAAAATACTGTCAATTAGAAACTTTACTAAAAATACACAGAAAGGAATTTTTACAGTTGCCAGTGCCAGCCAACAGCACAGGAAACCACATCTAATCTCTGCTATCCAAAAAACCCTGACTGTAGGTGCAGACCCCAGCCTGCCCCAAACTACCTCTCCTCCCCATTGAAGGATGACAACACACAAATTCCAAGTGCTTCACATTTGATTAAACAGGTTCTTACACCAGATTAAGTAGTGTTTAACATTAAATTAATTTTTAAGAATCAGCTTCAATATTTAACCGGTTCGATAAAAAAAGCACCGAAGCGCAGAGACAAACCTTTGCCTCTCTGCTTTTTTTCCTTCTGTTCACTGAGCTTGTCCAGGGGCAGGTTTGTCATCTCCACACCATACACAGTTCTGGCCAGCACTGCTGTCAGGGAGTCCATGATGTTGGCCCACTCGTTGATGAGCTCCTCCCAGTCGGTCAGGGCAGACAGGACACTGAGCAGCTCATCCCACAGCTCCCGGGAGATGTAAACGCTCAGGTTGGCTCTGATCCAAGCCACGATGAGGGTCTGAGGGAAGAGTCACCAGTGGCACCTCGGGAAGGGCTCACAAGATGAGTTCAGCACACCAAGCCCAACCCACAACTCTGACCTGCACATCAGCACAGGCTCTTGGTGAGGCACAACTGATGTGCAGCGCTATTTTCCCTCAAAAAGCACTCCCAGAAATAATAGGGAACGTTACTGATTAAGGAAATTAAGAAAAATTTCAGGTTAAATGTTGTCTGGCAAACTGAAATAAGACACTCTATAATAACAGCAGAATGAATGACTGTCCTACACCCACAGAACAACTGCAGTGACTGAGCCCTGGGGCAGCACTACACAACCAGTTGCACTATCCAGGCTGGAAGTACAGTAGGAAGCATAAAAGTCTCACTCAGTGTGACTCAGTTTTGACTTGCCAGCTGGACTTTTAGGAAAACAGTTACTTGATTCTTACACTTTAGAAACACTCACTGAAAATATCCCATCTGTGCTACCATAGTTTGTAACAGAGCCCTGAAGAACAGAGCAAACCCAACTCTCCCTCCATTAGTAACAGTTCACAAAATAATTATTAGCAAGACATGAGAAACCCCTCCTTCACAGCAATACAAGTAGGTTTCATAGTACACAACTAAAACTGTGGGCAGTTGTGGCAGAGCAAACCAACCAGCCCCACTCACTCACTCGGAACAGCAGCCCCGCCATGCTCTGAGCAAACGTGTCCTTTGTCTGGTTCTCCTTTGGCTTCTGCATCACAGCTTCTGTTATTCTGAGGAGTATCAGCAGCATCTGCTCCCTGATTCCAAAACAAAAGGTGTTCCATTAGTTGTACCTGCTCATTAATCCTGCAGCAAAGCCTTACTTATTGAGAATGCAGTCACACTTTGGACTTCACAGATCATTCGTAAAATAGCTTGGTTGGTTGTGGACTGTAGCAACTTTTTCTCTTAAATGATGCTATGTTAACCTTACCACGTCTTTCTGTTCATGGACAGCTCCATTATCATGCGCCTGAAGATGCTGAGAACAGCTTTGCAGGCATCCACCTGCTCCTTCAGCAGCAAAGGGACCTCAGTGCATGGCTCCAGCAGGAAAACGTTCGCTGAGTTTGTCAGGAATACCTGTGTTAACAGTCCATTTTCGCAGTGTTAGGAATGAAAACAGGCAAGACTTACAACAAAATACTGTGCTCCTTCAGTTAAACTTTCCCCTTTCCTTACAGGAAGTTTCATGTTTTACCCATCACTTTATTTTTCTGTTATTCCAGTAAGAAGCCAGGTGGCTCCTATCACGCACCCACCAAGGCTCAGTATGTGGTTTGTTGGTGTCTCCTCTGCTTGGGCAGGCAAGAGGACATTCCTCCAGCCACTCATTTCCTGCCATCATATGCTTAAACAGCCACCAGTATTTTCAATAAATGAAGTTCAGAAAAAGTAAATGCATGGTTCTGATTAATTCCTGGTACTCACGAGAGGAAAAAATTACCCTTCTGAGTTAACATACAGATCTCTGGCCTTAAGACATGGTCATGTGCTTTAATACACGTTTCAGAGTGACACATGAAATCCAAATTGTGTCTTACAGAACCAATCAAGCCCTGGTAGTTCTTTTCCTCCATCTCAGAGATTGTAATGGAATTTGCAGTGCAAGTTCTGTGACCAGGCAGGTCATGGCCCCTCGTGTCCCCCTCCCACTCAGCTCACCTGCAGCGCAGCCTGAGCACCAGCCTTCACATCCCTGTCTTCATCCTCCAGCACGCAGCCCCTGCTGACGGCGCTGGTGAAGGAGTAGGTCCTGCCCCAGCTGGAGGAGCGCTTGTGCCCGCAGGGCTCCGAGGAGAGCTGCCAAACACAGCCTGGTTAGCAGCAGGGCACAAAGAACACACCACACTGATACAAAGCCATCCCTGAGGTCAGCAGCAAAAGCAGGGGAACTGGCGTGGCACACACTCATACCCACAAGGAATTCCTGGCTATTATTTCTTCATTTCCATATGTGGAATTTGAAGGCTCATACAAGTTTTAAAAAGAATGTTACTTAAAATATTTTTTACCACTTTTCATAGTTACTGATTGTAGTAACATGTGAATTTAAGTCTGGCAAAACCATAAATTCTCTACAAAACAAACTAAAAACCTTGTAATTCTCACTGTTTTACAAATCAAACCTCTTATTCAGTACTAGAAAACTTCTCTATAAACAGTGTCGCAGTGTCAACAGTGTCTACTGACGGTTCAAAGCAGGATATTACAAGATGATGCACAGGAACTGTATCTACAGTTAAATTTTCTAGATTAAGGTGTCCAGCTACAATATACAGAAATTAATACATATTGTCAAGTTTTTAAACATCACCAAAATGAAATAGTTCTCCATGCCTTAGGCCAGCAGACAGTCAATTTTAGCACTGCAAAACCCATCAGTGTTTCTTCCATGAAGTTCCTGCTGTCATATTTACATGTGCAGGGAATAACCACAAGTGATGTTTCTCAAACAAGCTGCAACCCTCCCTGTACTCTAAGTGCTACTCAGTAACTATTTCAACTGTGAGTAGTCAAATAAAAGCATTTTTTAACCCCTATTTCCCCCACACTTTAAACTGTTACTCCTCTACAGAGCGAGGTGAAAAGCCCCATATTGCAGCAGACAAAGTAAGGAACAGGGATACCATACATGTTTACCGTCTGTTTGCACTGAGGAGTCTTCCAAGGGAGCAACAGCATCCTGGCTGTCCTCCTTCTTGTCTGGCTCCTCCATGAACACAGGTTTCTCTTGCAGTATCCACTTCTGGTACACCTTCACCACCTTCCGTGTTGCGGATATATCAGAAGGCGGCAACAAAAAAGCCTGAAAAGGAAAGTTCACCGATTTCACCCCACACAAGAGACACAGATGTGGTGCATGCAAACACACACACCACCCCCCACACCGCCATTTTAAGTACCAAGCTTCAGTTCCCTCAACAATTCCATAACCTGATTGTTAAACTAGACCTATGAAGGAGCCTGACCTCAAAAGCTGCTGCTGTGACCAGCACCAAGTTTGCCCAGCAACCAGCCCCCCACGGCGCCTCTGACACCCGTTCCCTTCAGAAGCAAAAAGCAGGGCAGCGAGCGGCTGCGGGCAGAGACCTGGCAGAACACCTCGCTGACGAAGCTGACGTATCTGAGCCCGACCTCAAAGGCTGCTGCTGTGACCAGCACCAAGTTTGCCCAGTGACCAGCCCCAACAGCGCCTCTCGCACCCATTCCCTTCAGAAACAAAAAGCAGGGCAGAGACCTGGCGGAACACCTCGTTGACGAAGTTGACGTATCCGCGCGTGGAGAGCAGGATGCCCTGCACCATCTCGTAGACGCCGCGGTGCTGCTCCTCCACGCTGCAGAGGCTGCAGCTGCTGAGCCTCCTGTCCGACAGGCTGCTGCTGCTGGAGTGGCCGCGCTCCTGCTCGCCCGCGGGCGCCGCGCCCGTCTCCAGCTCCACGCTCTTCTCCTGGCCCACGGCGACTGTCTGCAGGCACAGCACAGCTCATCACCCACCACACTCTGGGATTCTCATGGAGAGCTCGGGATATGCAGCATCCCATTAACTCTCTCCCCTTGGCCAATTCCCAAGCCCTCAGCCCTGGAAACATCAGTAACTACTCACCATAGAGTTAGTTCTCCTGCAGGGAAAAACTGACTCCTCCATGGACCTTTGGTGCCATAACTTCCTCTGGTTTCTCCTTCCCCTGTCCCCTGACTGGCTTGGCATCCCTGGTGGCCACCCCCATTCCCCTGCAGGCCAGTCCCCTCTGCCTACCCCTTAGCTCTGCCCCCCACCCCTTCCCCTTTACAAACTACCTGCTCCACGTGGTTCATTCTCCTTCCCACCCAGTTTCCCTTCAGCTACTGTGTTACTCCGCTGGAATAAAACCTTGCAAAAGAGCCTTTCTTGCCTCTGTCGCTGAGCCAGTTGTGGTGAGTGTTGAGTGGAGGTTTGACTGTGTTGCCTGAATGTTAACTCAGCTTGCTCTTCAACAGGAGAGGTTTGTTGGGGAGAAGAGACAGACAGCAGCACCTACCATTCTAACATCCACATTTTTAGGGATACCCTGTCTGGCACAGCACTGCCATCCCAGCAGTCAGGCATGACAGATTTCAGTCTACCGCTCCATCCAAGAAACGACTTGGTCTTTACAAACTGGACACTTCCTTACAGCACAACTGAATTGTCCATGCCACACTAAGAGTGTAAAGGAAGGCACAGACACAGTGGAGAGGAATTCCCAAGTCCCTTTATCTTGGGGAAAAGGTAGATTATAGCACTACACATTACAAGGCCCAACACCTTTTTGCCAGGTTTTGCACTGGTACTGCCTAGATTCTGCAACCTCTCAAACTGTGTTGCTTCTCTGCTGAGCCCACAGCTGACACTCACCTATGGTTCAAGACCAAATGTAAGCTGAGATTGATTCTAAATTCTTGACAGGAAGCTGGAGAGTCTCTCAAAAGCATCGATTTACAAAATTAATTGTGAGGCATCTAACGTCAGAGTCCCAACCATGAGTTTATAAATGAAATATTTCTCTAATATCTCATTGTAAACAGCTGCTATAACTGAGAGGAAAACAAAGCAGCCTTGGATGTCACTGGGAAATGGTCCATGGAACCACCAAGTATGACAGTTTACAGAGTGAATTCCAGAAGTCTAAATATAATACTGCTGAAGCTGGTAATGAAACAAGTCATGAGGGGAAAAAAAACCTTCTAGTGAATTACTGAAGGGTTTTGCTTGGAGAGTCCCTCCTCCATCAAAGAAAAAGAAAATCAAATAAACAGCTACATCATTTATTCACTATGGGGTAGCATTTCTTTGTGCTTCAGCTGTCAGTGCAGTGAGATCACCTGCAAGGTTAGCACGCATGCAAGAAGAGAGGTAAACTTTAAAGCCCACCTGAATAATTTTAGGGAGCATTTCTCCTCCATTTTTTGTATTCTGAACAGCAGTTAAATACTTCTTTTCAAGGAAGAAGGTAACAAGCCACTTGATAAAAACCACTCGAGCTGCCATGTAGGGGATTTTAGTGCAGTAGACACTCTCATTGTTCCGTGTTGCAGTTACATACACTGGCCTCGGCCTGATATCAGGGATGTCTGGGGGGGACAAAAAGGAAGAGAGAAAAGAAGTGGAATCTTAATAATTGCTTCCCAACTCTGGCTAAATGTACTGAACACATCACCCAAGAAATAACAGATGCAATGACTGACTGCTTTTATTTTATTAATGCTTGCATTCTATCCTAACTTTATTGCTCCTCAGGAGAACGTAACAGCACAGCTGTTTCCTGATGTTATCACTTGTATCACTCAAAGCAAAGGAAAGCAAAAGGAAGTTCTGCAAAAGGGAGGGCAAAAGCTGAAACAAAGAACCAGCCCTGCTACAACGTAAGTTAATTTTACAGGAAACCAGGAAGAAAAAACTCATCCCACAGAGCTGTAGCCGTACGCCAGCTGGTAACAGAGATGCTGCCGAGAGCAGCCTCTGGCTTTTTCTTCTTCAAAGGCAAAACCCACTACTTACCCAGCACAGGTTTGTAGAGGTTGGTTAGCTTTGTAAAAGATGGGAACAAGTGAGGAAGATAGTATTTTCTGAACAAAGTAAAGAGAAACTTAAACCCAGTGTCTTGGTTCTCCTTGTTCTTCCACTCCAAGCTGGCAGCCTTTGTCACGGAGTTAGAGAGAAACAAACAAAAAGCTTTAAGTTAATGTGTTATACTGACAATTTTTTTCCCCCTGAACACAAAAAAACAAGCAACTACACTTTAGCAAGAAAAGAAAAAGCAGCACAGCCCCAAAGCCACCTCTACAAACTGCACTAAGAATGGAAAATAAGAATAGAGCATCCCCCCAAAGCCAGCAAGCTCAGTGGAAGCCAGTGTATTTGAGCTGTTGAAACCACAGGAGGACAGCAACTGTCCTGTTCTGCTCTCAGTAAATTTGCATCTTACATGTACATTTTGACAAAGTCACTTTGAGCTCTGCTTTTATCATTAATATTTTCTTTTGTTAGCATAAACACAAATAAACAAACACTGGAACCACTATGCAATGGGATTTGTAGAGGAAGCAGGTTTGTTTAGACCCCACACAGGTAACAAGAGTATAAAAAGAAGAGTGACATTTTTGTTTTTAACTGAAGTGTTGTGAGACTCTGATATGTAAAACAAAGGGCGCTGTGGAGGAAGCTGATAATTTCATACAGCCACTCTTTAAAATAAAGCATTTATTCAAGATGACAAAACCCTTTCCAAATATTATTTTGGTCTTGCCTTTTCATACTAGAAAGTGTATCTCAAAGTATTTAATTATAATTTATCTTTTTTAATAACAAGGCTCTTTAATGTTCATTGTCTGCACAGCTTCCACTTTATTTCAAATGTTGCTTAATTTGTACTTTTAAAATATATACATTATCTTAATTTATTTCCTGTACAGATTCATCTGATCTACTTCTAATTAAATTTTATGTACATGTTGCTTGCATCCTTTTAAAAACATCACAGAAGCCATCTCTCTTTATCTCTTCCTCCAGTGGTCCTTTACATTCCTTTTCATCTAGGTATGTGTCCAAAGAGAACAAACTGACTCTTTACCCCACATCAATTTTCTAAATGCAACCATGAGCACATAAAACAGTCAGTGATTCTGCAAGTTTGGATAACATTCATTAATTCTTATCACAAAAGTGTGACAAACTTCTTATTTTCACCAAAAATGGCACGAGGAAATATCTTCGGGATGATTTTCCACTTAAGAGTAAAAATGTGCTCGGGAAGGGTAAACCCAGCTCCACACAGATGCAGTGTAGGCATCATTTTCTACCACACACACAAACAGTTTCAAAAATCCATCCTCCTCACCTGAATTACCATATATTTTAGCAGGAGCTGGAGAAAATAGCAGGTCTGGTCTTCTGCAATTTTCTCTCCAGAGACAGCTGGCAAAAGCGGCGTTATTTCTTCTGGAAATATCTTGGCTAAAATCAAATATTTAAAGCATAGAAAGCATTAAAATACTGAAATAAAAGCTATTTTTTGTGAAAGATTGATTTGAAAATACCCTTTAGGGCACTATCAAGCTGTGCAAGTCCAGCAGCTGCTCGGATGTCCAAAGTCCTGGCACATCCCAGAGAGGATGATATCAGATTCCTGGCAGCTTGGAAGGGCTGACACTAGCAGTGAGCCAACAAGGAGGACACCTCCACACCTGCTTGAGGGGCAGTAAAATGCTCCTGCTGCTGCTGCATCTGGATTAAAACCACCCCAGAGCCAAAGAGCAAACCCTGACTGCTCAGAGGGACAGGAGCGGGCGGCTCTAGAGCCGCACCAGCCCAGCAGCCAGACACACACTGCGGCCAGCTCGGAATTCCAGGGACAGCCAGCAGTGCCCATTGTCCTCTCCTCCAGGAGAGGCACCCCAGGAGAAGGCTCACCAGCAGCACCCGTTGTCCCCTCCTCCAGGAGAGGCACCCCAGGAGGAGGTTCACTGGCAGCATCCACTGTCCCCTCCTCCAGGAGATGCACCCTATCAGTGAAATTTTGCCCGATTGGTGGGAGGAATGATGAAGAGGACTCCATTGATATCAGAAGGCTAATTAATTACTTTATTATACTATTATTCTATACTATATTACACTACATCTAAACTGAAACTGAACAAGAACTGAACAAAATCTCATTATTGTCTCCTGACTGAAAGTCTGCACACGTGCTTGGCCCTGACAGGCTAAGGAAACAAAACCCCATCACTTGGGGTAAACAATCTCCACACTGCATTCTGCTTTGGCACAACACAGGAACAGCAAATGAGGTAAGAATTGTTTTGCTCATTCTTTCCTCTGCTTCTCCCAGGTTCAGAGAATGAATCCCACAGCCCCCCGGGAGGAGGCTCACCGTCGGGCGCGGCCGGGGGGCTGACCAGGCTCTCCAGCGTGCAGGGCCCGCGCGAGGACGGCAGCGGGGGAAAGCCGGGCACCAGGCAGGCGAACATCAGGATCTGCTCCTCGCCACAGTTGGTCTGCAGGGCTTGCAGCCACAGCAGGAACAGGCGGATTCCTTCACACCTGAGCTGCAAGGGGGTGCATTTGGGCAAAAAGGGCAGTGACACAGGTCTGTAAGTGCAGTAACACAGGTAAATAGTTCACAACAGGCAGGGCGAGAGCTTCGTCCCAGATAGGTAGCAAGGTCTTGCCATCATATCAAGGGTATTCACATTATTAATATAATCCTAGCTGTAATGCCAGAGAAAGCTCAAATAATTAGGTATTAAGCAATATCCATTAATACCTTCTCCAGGTAACTTCACAAAGGTCATGAGAGCAGCAAAATGACTGAAAACACATTTTAAAATAATCAAGGATCACAATAATAAAACTTAAGATTAAAAGGTGAATAAGAAAAAATTACAAAGCCTAACAATCTGGAAAACGCTGCTATTGGAAAGCTGCAAAGTAGCATACTTCACAGGAATTAAAGTGAAAAGAAATATGAAAACATCAACACAATACCTTGAGCGAATTTCCAGTGTGCAAAAGCTTCTTCAGAATCGACCCTGGATTAGGAAAATTAAGTAGACATTATCAGACAATTCCCAACACAATGTTTTCAAAAATATTTCATGAAAGCCTACTTTCATTTATTCTGGGCGACTGTGCTGAGTTTTAAGATAACTATGGGGGGGAACCCCCAATTGATTCTAGCTACAATCACCACCACCCAAGATTAACTGTGATGTATCTTTCCAGTGAGGTCCTCTGGGTTTCATCAGAGGACCACGTCTCAAATTATTTTCATTAATAGCAAGATCTGTGAATTATACACATGCCTTAAATGGGCTCCTTCCCATTTAAGGAATGTGCATAATGGCAAGACCTCGCCATTTCACAAGATTATATAGAAATTATTAACATATATAGGAAATTCACATTAATGCACATGAATGTTAAGCAAAAGGAAATCACAAGGCAGAGGTGTAAATAAACGCTCTGCCAAATTTTGTGCATCACTTTTCAGATACAGATAAAAAATTTTGCACTATGACCACTCAATAGAAGCATAAAGAATGTATCAGCTACAGAGCAACCAACTGGAACCAATTTGGTCTGGACTAGTGCAGCTGAAGCATTATGAAGTGGCCAGGCAGATGTCTCCTCTTGTTTTTGTCAGTGCTGAGTGGAAATGTGACAACAGCCCTTCCCTTGACCTTTAACTTCCGCTCATTGTTCTTCTGCAAAAGCAACTCCTTGTTACGACAAAAATGGCAGCTGGTCAGACAGTGCTGCAAACCAACCCCAACCAAAAAGTCCTACTTGGAAGGAATAGAATCCCCCCCCACCAATAAATTTTTTATAAGCAGCATAAAAACCCATTGGTGCCACACTGGTGGCATTTGGAAGCAGAATTTGAAAAGCACTGATGAATCCAAGGCATTTGATTCAGAGGAAATTATCGAGTTAAACCACGTCACTGGCCACCACTGGTGTTCTGGCCACCCGAGGCTGCTCTCTGCCAGACTCCTCCTATTCCCTCCCTTCTTCCAGAAGCTTCAATAACACCAGAGAGTGGGGAAAAAACAATCTTGGTCTGAGGAAGCCACCCATGAGTATCACGTGTCTGTCACAGCCAAGGCCATATTCTAACAGGATGCTGGGAAAATCCTCCATTTCATGAGAATCTGGGAAAGACAGCTGGGGCCAAACTTGCAAACAAATACCATGTATTCATAACTCTACTCATATATCGCTCATTAAAAGAAAAACTGGTCTGAAAAGGTGACTAAAAAGTCCTTATTTTTTTTAAAAACAATTTCTTCTTACCTATACTGCGAAAATGCCATCGATAAAAAATCCTCTCTGGTAGTAGCTGCAATATTTTCTGCAGGAAACAAAACTAGTCAAATTTTCTGTAATGAAACTGGTTCATCAGGAGATACAGAGAAACAGATGCACAACATACAAATGAGATGGGAATATATACACAATTTCTTTTTAAACTACTGGCAGCATGGACTAGTGCTCAGCCATGGGTGTGGCAGTAGCACAGCTCACCCGCTGCTGCTCCACCTCACCAAGGTCTGGCAGTACACAGGGCTTCACACAGGTTCCACACAAAAAATGTCTCCAACTCACAACTTTCCAGCCATTGAAATAAGAAATTAGGAAGACATATTTAAACAGGAAACTAGTTTTGAACACTTCCATCTGGAAATGAAATGAAATTAAACAACGTAATAAGTGACTGACAGAGTTCCTTGCAATTATCAGACAAAACGACTGGCACGAATTTCTGCACAACAAAGCACCTCTAAGTTCTCAGAAATACCACATGCAGGATGCAAATGGATGATAAGTCACCTAAGCAACAGTGACACATTTGAGGGTGTTCTGCACACAGAAGCTGACAGGAAAAAACAAAGCATCACAGCCCAGAAAGCAGCTGGCACTGTGGGCCACCCCTGAGAGCTGGGTGACAGAGTCACCGCCGCTGCCAGAGCGTGTGCTCGAGACATGGAGCAGGACAGACCTCTTGCTTTTGACAACAAAGGGCTTCAGAAATTATATTCGACACTCAGAACAGTCTTTTTGGACATGGAACATTCCTTTCTCCGTGGCAGAGGATGGCAGTTATGACAAGTTCATGGACATAGGGAGTTAGACCTCGGGTCACAGACAGGCTGGTCCTCCTCCACACCTTCACCACAGCACGTGCTCCCCACACAGTAAATAGCATTTCTGAAAGGTTAACCAGAATAAAAACGCAAACCAGGCAGGTCCTTTCCATGTTCCCTGTATTTTGTTTCAGTGTCACTCCCCCAGCTCCCTCCCTAGCACACCGTGGCAGCAGGAGCCCAGGAGCAGAGGGTCCAGAGGTCGAGCTCCCTGTCTGTGGGCAGCAGGAATGCTTGGGATGAAGGATCTGACTGGCTAAAAATGAGGCCATGACTCACATTGGGGCTCTACCTGTCAGTTAAGCACCAGGCTTCTGCCAATCAGATTGCAGGATCCATGGACAAAGAGCTATGGTTATCCATCTAAATATTAAAACCGGCAGCCCACCACTCCTCCAGAGTATTTCTGGCATTAATCATTACTTAACTTGTGAAAGGGCAGAAAGGAGTCCTAAGCTAACCCAGGAGCACTTCTAACCCAACCTAACCCAGGAGCTCTGTGTGGGAGCTGGGTCTGTGCCCAGGCTCACCACAAGCCGTGTGCCCAAGGTGTGTGAGGAAAAGCTCCAGGAAATAAAACCCTGTGGCAAACCAGCAACAGAAACTGGGCTAGATTCACACATCACACTGCAGGAAGGAAGCTTCATACATTGGCACATTTATCATGGAAAAACAGACAAAACCACAGGTCTTTTGCTTCCATTGTTTTAGTCTGTTACACAGTTTCATCTAAATTTGAACACGAAGTTCCCTTCCAGAAAGTGAGCTGTGACAAGGTGCGAGCTGCCTAGGCTGGAAAAGTGCAAAGCTCCATAATGAAGACCCATTTCAAAAAGAATTTGGTAACAGTTTTTACATCCAAGTCTCAGAGAACTTTAGGTTGTATCCAGAGAAAAGCAGAAGAACAAATGTGCTGCTGCACAGTTCAACAACAAGCAGGAAAAGCAAGCCTAAACTCTAAGCTGCACAAAACTGGGGGGGTCAGGGCAGAAAACAACATGCTTACCATTCTTTTGTCTTTACAAAACACAGAATCCAACACCCTTGTCAGGTGACTGAATCCAAAACAATTCAAGGGTTGAAACCATCAGTAAGAGGAGAGAAGTTCCTATCTGAGAAAAGCTCCCATATCCCAAAGTCTTTTCACACAGCAAAAATAATGTAGACACTTCAGTCACTTCCCTTGCGTTCTCCTTTTCAGCATCTCAAAACCAGGAAAACAATAAATAAATGTATTTTGAACAAATGCAAGAGTGTGACTGATCACTTGCATGGTCCTGCCCCACAGCAAGCAGGCATCCTCAAAAAGCAACCTTGTCCCCCTCCTGCACTGCAGACAGCACAGCTCTGCAGCAGAGCAGGGCCACTCTAAATGATACAAATACAGAGCCCACGTCTGCTCCCGCAATGCAAAAAGAAATCACCCAGGTGCAAAGTCTGCATCATTAAATACAAATTCTGAAGGTCACAAGCTAAGCCCCAGTCCCACCAGCACAGCTTCCAGCCGGTGATTTTTGCCCCAAGCACTGCAGTCCTGGACTGAGGTGGTGTCACAGCGTGACAGGAGACTGCACAAGTCATGACCCAGCTCCAGTTGTTCCCTTTGCAACTTCACGTTTCCAGCAACATTTTGTACACCCTCCCCACCCCTGGTGCTCTAAAGAACATGCACTGCTATTGCTATGTAACAAATGAGAGTTTCTTCCCCTCCAGCCCAGGCTGTCAGCCACACCGCTGTGAATCCGAGCTGGCTATTGACATCTTGTTCCTAGTTTCACACTACACTAATAAGAAATGTTTTAAGAAACCCCACAGTGCAAAATAATATTGCTTTTCCAGAAAACACATAGATCTATTTAATGCTTAGTGCTTTGCTGCATCTATATGGTAATCCATTATAACACACTTGAAATAGAAATTAGGTATTACTACTGATCAACACATCAGGGTATCTGTCAGTTCTTTTAACTGATTATCCATAGTTCTTTTTCGTTTGGACTTCCTGCATGACTAGGAATAATGTTAAGTTTAAATCTTAGTTTACACAGGATGCTGCTTTTTGAAAGCTGTGTCTCTCTTTTACTGAAGCAAAATAAAAACCACCAAGGTTCATATTTCGACAGACTCACTGTGACTCAACCAAAACTGCTATTTCTTTTTAAAAGCCTTTTGCTTCTGCCCCCCTGGTTGAATCCCACTGTGACTGGCAGTTCTGTGCCCATCACCACGTGCTGGCCACCCTGCTGCAGGACACGGGGCACGCTGAGGCTGGGCCAAGCCTCACCTGGGATCCCAGCAGATATTTCCCACCCCCACAGGCACAGGGGACAATGAGCACTGCTGTTCTGCTGCTCTGGACGTGCCAGGCTGGTCTTGGATCAATGACAGCCACCCCCAAGGTGCCCTTGCTGGGCAAACCCACCCTGGAGGCAGAACCAGTGGCAGTGCCAATGGCAAGCCTGCAGTCATGTGAATGGATTCAGAATTTCCAGGAGTCAGTGGCAGGTGGATCTACTTCAAGCCAAGTCAAGGCATAAGAGCTCTCCCAGGCCTCTGTGCTCAAGTGCTGCTGGTGGTTTCAGGGTGTTCAACCACCAAAACTTCCATCAATTTAGAAATTTTCCATCTCCTATTCACAGACTCAGACAAGCCAAGAGGCCAATGGAGTCAGCATGCCTGCAGCAGCTCAATCTCAATGAAGGGATACTCCATTTATTGCATTAATAAATAATTTACAGTTATTTGTGGAGGGAAAATGTCTGCCCAAAGCACACAGGGCACTTATCACTGCCCCAGGCATAACAGGAAACAGTAAG
Source organism: Hypocryptadius cinnamomeus (assembly GCA_013400635.1). Taxonomy (NCBI): domain Eukaryota; kingdom Metazoa; phylum Chordata; class Aves; order Passeriformes; family Zosteropidae; genus Hypocryptadius; species Hypocryptadius cinnamomeus. The sequence goes on along the minus strand of VYZP01048449.1, from coordinate 26,126 downwards.
ATCTCTGAAGTAAAATATGTGAAACATATAGCTAGAATTTACCAAAGAATGCTGTAAGAATAGCAGCAATGTTAATGGAATTATGGCAGAAAAAACTGTAAATGGTTCCAAAAGTAATTTTCTGTGTGTAGAAAAGTAGAGCTATAAGGACTTTCACTGCTATAAACAAAAAGCCCCTTTGTTACCCTACGGAGCTTGACACTCAGCATTCACATCTGCACCAGGCTCAAAAAACCACAAACCCTGCACAAAACACGGACTTGAGGAAGCTTTTCCACATCCGAAAAATTCTGAGCGTAAAACATTTAATCCAGTGAACGTGTTAGATCAGTGGAATGAATTTTATGACACCATCAGCACAACAGATGCGGTGCTCTTAACTAAGGAAGAAAAATTATAAGAGAATGGGAAGAAATTGATCTATGTATCTCAAAACCATCCATCTGCTTTTACTTCATTAGAGATTAAAAAATCACAGTGTCAGAAGAATCAGTACCTGATGCTGCAAGAAAGAAAAAACGCATTATTATTTAAAAAAAAAACCCCAAACTTTCACAAACAGATGTATATACAACCAATATATAACCAACAATACTGTTATTGGTGCCAGAAAATGGACATAAATACAGGTCACCTCCTGGCAGGTGTGTGACACACAGGGCTCAGGGCTGCCCTCAAATCTGAGGTTTTGAGCTGCTCCCTCAAAAGTGAACAGGGACACAAGGAACAACAGCAACCTGTTCTGCAAATGCACTGCAAATAGAGAGAGCCACACCTCAGCAGAAAAAAATTGTGTGTCACATAATTCTGGGCTTTTAGCTGAAACAGGGAAAAATAACAGTACTGCTGCCATATCAGTTCACAAATATCTATCTGGGAAAAGATAAGGCCAAAGCACCTTACAGAGTTAGAGCCAAGCATTTTGCAGTTTTAATTGCAACAGCTAACCCTTGGCATTCCTCCATGCTGGCTAACATTTCTTCTTCGAGTAACATGTTGTTTGAAGCTGTTGCTGTGTGGCCAAGCTGTGCAGCTTATGTGTAAAATTAGAACTTCCATAAATTACTACCAAGCCAAGTCAGTTTCCAGAGGATTTGTGGGAAAAGCTTTGCTGCCCAATACACACACTAGGTGTCACTCCACAACAGCAGCATAATCCCACCAAACCTCCAGGAAACGCAAAGGCAGCAATTCCCTCATAAATATTTTTATTGATTTTTAAGCTGTTAACCCTCAGCATGGGGACTCAGGATTTGTTAATCCTAAGCAACTACCCATTTAGCTAATTAGCAGAAAATGCAGCATCCCCCTGGCTCCCACTGACATCACACTAAATATGGAAAGCTTAACAATCAATTAGTTCTGTTTCCTATGGCTTAGAGTACTAATGTTTCATCACTTGGCATTTCTGACTCCCTGTCCTGTGCTGAGGCTCTCGGGCTGTTGTCACCCAGGGTTAGCTATCCATGGACTGCACATTCAATCCAGCAGATCCCCACCATCAAGGGAATCACTCTGAATCCCACACAAACACTGAAAGGATCTCCTCTCCCCCAGGGTGACCAGGCTGTTGCACAGCTCTCCTCCACTGGGACCCCAAGCAGCCCCTGCTTCAGACACAACCATTGATTTTTTTCTCCTTCAGACAGCAAGTTCTCCCACTGCTTTTAAGGAGTATTAAAAGGCAAGCCCTGGAAATGCCCCGTTATTCCCTCCACCCAGATGAGCAAGCATTGGCTATTTCCTATTCAATGGCACAGGCACAGAAATGTCATTCCTTATCCAAGGCCCCAGAGTATTAACAAGCTTCCATTGACCTGCACAGCTACACAGCAACACCTTCTCTGCTGGGCTGGGCACTGAGGAGGAGGAGGAGGAAGAGTTTCTCCTGCCCCAAACAGTCCTGACAAATTTATGAGCTTGTGTTCTGTGCCACTGCCTCGGGCACAACCCCAGAGCAGAGCCGTGCTAACATCACAAGGAGCAGAAAGCACAACTCGGGTCTCAGGGTGAAAATGTGGTCTCATAGAGGGGGAAACGAGGGAGAAGAGGAAAAGGGAGACAGCAAAGTCAGAATTCAAGATCCAAAAGCCCAGGATTCCATGTCAGCATTCTCATGGCTATTTTTCCCACAACAGGCACATCAGGGTAAACAGAATCATTCTTCTTGTCACTATAAATACCATTTCAACCACAAACTACCCATTAATGCAAAACCATGAAGCCACATACTTCAGAGGGTCTGGGGGGTGTTGCAGAGGGAGTGAGAGGAGTTGAGAGCAATTAACCTTTAGCTTCAATTTCTAGAGTCCCACTGAAAGTTTGAAGAGCTTTTTCCTACCAAACAAACCCCAAAATATAAACAAAAATGACATTTCTATGATGCAATACTCAGATAAAAAGTTAGTAGTTGGAGTAACAGAGAAAGAAATAAAGAAAAGAGAAAGAAATCAGAAGATGATGTGTGTTTAACCTTAAGAGAGAAATCTGGCCAATTATTTACCTAATTAACTGCCAGAGCTTTTTGACTAGAGACAGGCAGAGCTTAAGCTGAGAATTTCAGTGTGCATTATAAGAACATTTCTGTGTCAGGCTTTCATCTGGTCCAGATATTTTCTCACATCCAAATACATTTAGGTAATAACTCCAGTCAAGGAGGTACCTTGGAAAATTATCTATCCCAGACTATTCCCGCTTCAAATTAGGATTGCTTTAATTTATTAGGTAAAAGTTAACCAGGTAACATTTCTCCCCCAGACACTGCCAATGCTCTGATGGCCAGTGCTGGGCAGGAGGGAAGGATATGCTCCTGGAAGAGAAAGATTTTATACTGAACAAGAAAAACCAAATTAGCAAATCAGCATTTCACACACTCAGATCAAACTGATGTGCAGCAGCTGACAACTCCTGTCCTTTTATTTCCCTTGAGCTGCAAGACCCAACACTGCAATAAGAACAGAAGCCTCCATGTGAGGGGAGCAGAGCCCAGCCTCCTGCTGTGACACATGCAAAATAAACACAGAGGAGGGGGAAGGTGCTGCTCTTCTGAAGTGGCCCTCCATGAAACACAGGAGCAAACTCTTGTTTAATTAAAACAGAAAAGCAACAACAGAAAGCAGACTTTCTGAAAGCCTCAGCCCAACAGAGCCACTGCAACTACTGATTGCAGTAGTGCTTCCAAATCCCACCAAAACCCCTGGCTTGTTCCCAGAGCATCAGATCCCAGATGCTCAGGACAGAGGTGTTCTTGCTGGATTTCCAAGGCATTTTGATAACATCTCTTAACTCAGGTGACTGACACCCCCACTGCAATGCTCTAAGTAAGCACAGAATGACACAGATTTAAAACACAAATTAGTTTTCATGGTATGGAAAACTTACTTCAAAAAGAAAGAGGATGGAGTCCAGCTCCTCCCTTTGTGATTTATTCCCTGCAAGACACAAAACAATGTTGCTTGCCACAAACATACAATAAAAGTCAGCAGAATGAGGCTGTTGCTGTTCAGCTAAAGTCAAAGTTGCCACTCAATTTATTTCTCATCTTAAATAAAGATCCCAAGTGTGAGCAGTGCCTCTCTCTGCTCTGGCTGTGTCTCAGCTGAGCAGAGGGAGCTGCAGGAGCCTGGAGCAAGGTGAGAGGATGGGTACGTAAATGCTGAAATGAACCCAGAAATGTGATCAGCTGCTGCTCTCATTTCAGAGAGTGATTTTCCATGCTCATCTCTCCTGCTACCATAAAATTAAAGTGATTAATACTCACACTGTACTGCAGGAAACTATTAGTGTAAATACAGAAAACTGAGGACTAGACAACCATTGGACAGGCTTTAATGGAATGCCCTGGAGCACAGTTATGGAACACTGACCCACAGCTGCTGGAAAAACCCTAGAACTTACCTTTTTGTTTCAAGCTGTTTTCCAGTGTTATGAAGTTTTCATAGAATATAAAATAAATTTGAGAATAATTGTTGTCAAAAAACTGCTTGAGGTCACTTCCATCCACAATATCTGAAAAGAGGAACAGAGTAATTACACAAGACCAGAAAGACAAGAATTACAGGCATTCTGCAAATTTAGCTTTAGAGAATGAAATAAATGCAATACAAAGCTATTTTTGTGAGTTCACTGAGTATTCTATACTAAACTGTTGGTCTACCCTTGCAAAGAATTTCACTGAATTTATGAGAGTCTGCAGTGGGGCTTTGGTTCATTTGCTTTCCACTAAAAAAATAGGAAAAAAGAAAAAAGAAAAAAAAAAAAAGGGTTGAGTCTTAGCTGTGCAACTAAATGGCCTCTGTACCATCAAAACAAGCAGGTACTGCTGGAGAAAAACATCAGCAAAAATTTTTGGATGCAATTTCAGCTCTTGCATTCATCTGGCAAGCTGATCAAACCAGAAAACAGCATCTTCTCAATTCATTTCTTAGAATAATGGCAACTCAAGCATGTAGCACTTTCCTAAGTGTTAACTTGGGTCTGAAATTTGAAATAAGTTCATTTTCTACAAAGAAAAAAGTCCACTGTTTTCTAAGCCTGACACTTGCTAAACACACATTAATTTCCTCCCTTTGGTCTTTACTGCAACTGATTTGGTCAAGGAAAGTTGGGTCATTTCTCCCAGAAGAGGGTGAAGGGCCAAAATTAATATCACATCTCATTGAAGCCTCACCTTGCAAGAAACCCATTTGTTACCCAAAATGAAGCTGATTCCAGCAAGAAGGCTCAGTAAGATCCCACAGCTAGGGAAGAAAGAGTAACTTTAGCCCTGGACAACCTGATTTTTATTTAAATTAGTACCTTTCCAGCAGTAAGGCTCTGCTTGGCTGCTTGTACTATGGAAACAATTAGAGCAGGGAAACTCTTTAACGTGATATTTGTTTCCTGCAAACTACTGGTCTGAATTTGCAAGCGAAGTGCAATTATTCCTCTCCATGAATGCATCCTGTTAAACGCAACTCCAGGGGAAAACAAGGCTTTCATTTACAGAGATTTCATATGAGGGAATGAGGTCATTAAAATCTAAACAAAAAGGAAACTTTCCCTCTAAATTGCGAAGGGAAGAGAAAGGAACTGCCTCACCAAGAAAGCAAATCCTCCTTTTTGCTAAATGTGGCATCTCGGTGGTGACTCACGGGTGAGTGTGATTTGAGCTGCATCCCTACAGCCACAGCCCTTTCTCACAGATGTGTTTAACTTGCAGCAGGGCTCATTCCTGCTTCTTACAGGGAAAACATCGGGGAAAGTTTCCTGCACCATTTATCACTTGAGATAACAAGATAAAACCCTGACTTTGGGGAAATGCACTGCCTGAAGGAGTACTTAGAAGCACCCGAGGAAATGAGGCAGCAAGCTTGGGGCTGATCTGCAGGAATTTGGGTTTATTTTTATATTTACTCCCAGACAGCTCCCAAGTTACTACAGCTGCACACAGGGACCCAGCACCCACACCTCAGGCAAGCACCAGCAGCCAACCCAAACCCAAATAATTTCCCCCTTTCCCACACAGGACAAGCTCACAAGTCTAGGTAACACCTGACAGTAGCTGCCGCAGCAGCACTCAGGAAACACTGAGACACGCAGGAGGGTCACACCCTATTTCTTCTCTATAAATAGGACATGCTGGCTCACTGGATAACTGTCAGTCACACTGATTCGCCTTACTATTAAATTTAAAATTTAGGGTAACACTCGGGTACCACTTAGTAACAGCCTGAGTCTGTTGCCAAACTCTCATTGCTCTTCCTCATACTAAAAAAAAACCCCAGAGGGGACACTAAGCCTGTCCTTAGCACATGGACTTGCCTTTTCTTTTCCTGTTAAATACCAAATGTTATCACAGGCACCTGTTAGAAATCATCCCTTAATTCCATGACTTTCCAAAGTCACTTTATGCTATTTTCTCAAAGCTCTCTTCATCCTCAAGTACTTGAAAAATTAAAGGAGATGAAGAGAATTTTGCAGCCACACCCTGGTTAATGATAAACTTTTATGACCAGCCTCACCCCAGAAATAATGCACAATTCTTACTTATCTTCAAAAAAAGTATGTCAGCATGAAACAGCCCGTTACCAAAACACCCCTCCAACTGGAAACAACTTCCAAAATTATGTTAACACCTCAAATTTCACACAAGCTCTACGGAACAATCCCAGCCCTGAATTCAGCAGGAAGTCTGCACACATCCCCTTTTGAGTGTCTGTAAATGAAAGTTTCTACCCAGCCAGTGTTGGTCCTGCAGCTGTACAGAACCACAGGCCAAGCAGTGCCAGAACCAAAACCCCAGCAGTCTCCTTTGTTATCCCATCTCTGATCAAGGCAGTTCCATGGAAAGCACGGGCTTTCCTAACAGGTATGTTTTAAAGGCAACAATTAAGGACTGCACTTGGTAACCTTAAAAATTTCACATTTAGTCTTAACTCTGTGTGTCTCCCACATATTTGCCCACTGCTCAACAGAGAAAAGACTGAAAGCACTGGACAAAGCAGCATCCCACATCTGTTAGCAGCAGCACTTCTTACTCCTGTGCCCAAGGAGAAAACACTATTGAAAGAGAAGTTTCAATACAAAAAGGATATTTTTACCCAAGAAGAGCCACAGAAAAAATTCTTAAGGCGCAGTGATCCGATTTTGTCGTACAAAAGTCCCACAGAAACCACTCTGGGAAAAAGCAGAGGCTCCATTTGTGGCCAGGCAGTGGGGAAGAGCCAAATCTGTACATCCCCACCACTCTTTGTCAGGCCATTGCTTTTTAAATCTATCTTTAAAAAAGGCCACACTACTGGCACTTCCACAAACTGCATTTAGAACTTGACTAAGTTAACAGAAGTTCTGGCCATGAGTACATCTCCATAGCAATAAAGAAATAAGGGAAATGTTCTGGTCATTTCTCAAACACAACTGAACACCCAATTTTAAGTCCTGCTGTTGATCTGTGTAGCGTTTTGTCCTGCCATATGGACAGAGCACCCCACAGAGCTGGAACTCCGATCCTAAAGGCCATTGGAGGCTTGAGAGATGTCATAACCAACACCAACTTAAGTGTACTCTTTTCTTTCACTTTGGGCACCGGACAAACTTACATAGGTGCTACTAAGGGACCTGAAGCAATCCAAAGCTCACATGAGCCCTTATTTATGGAAACACACATTCCTTTTGCTCATCCCTCCCCTATGATCATCTTCCCTCTGATCTGTATCCTCCTGCACCAGTGGGATCACTGAAGAGTAACTGACATTTTGTTTACAATTAAATTCCCGTGATTTAAACTAACAAAGGAAGAGGAGCTGGCATCTCCCAAGGAAACAGGAGAGCAGGAACAGCTATTTGGGGAACATGTGGCACTGTGGCCCGAGGGAAGCAGCTGGAGAAACAGACACACACATTCCTACCCCTGGCCAGGGCAAGGAGAGACACATCTGGGGAGAAGGAAAAAAAATAAATCCAACTACTTCTGAGCCTTTATACCAAAAGCTTTACATGCTGGACTTATTTGTTTTCCAACTCCATGTGTGGAGTTTTTTTCCGTGCTGTACAGTACCACAGAAGACACCCTGGTGAGAGTATTTATCAAAAGAGCATCTTCCAGAAGCCACTCCCGTGCCACCTCCAATGTTTACACCGGTGTTGCCAAGAGCAGACATTCCCAGAAGACACCCAGAGCTGCTTGGACAGTGCCTGCACTGACCAGCCGGGCAGCCAAACACACCACAGCCCCTGCCAGCCCCGCAACAGCCTTCACCCGAAACCAGCGCCCACAAACACCTTTAATTGAGAAGTCACCAAACGCAACAGCGTGACACCAGGCCAGATATACCCGATGCTCTGTCCTCCAGGCGGCTGCTCCCGGTCAGCTCCTTCAGGAGCTCACAAGGAACAAGTGCGGCACATCGGCGATGATCGCCCGCACCTGGAACAAGCCGGCATCACCTGCAAACCAGCGGGGGCCCGTAAAGCACTAACCGGGCACAGCCCCTTCCCCTCAGGACACCCTGCTCCTGCCGCGTTCGAACAGCGAGCAGAGGCCACCCGAACCCTCCCGGACCGCGGGCCACAGCTGAAACTCATCGGCGGCTTTCCAGCTCCAGCAGGATCACAGCTGAAACTCATTTCCACGATGACCAGGCTGGAAGCCGCCAGTGCAAGGCGCCCCTAGACCCGTCCAGCCTTGCCCCGAACATGGAGTCACCACAAAGCACCACACCGCGACTTCTTTCAGAGTTTAAGCACCCAGCAAAGAGCCCCGAGTTGATGTTATTGACGAGAGCAGAGTTCCTGCGAGCGTGTCTCTGAAACCGACCGGGGCTGCTCATTTCCCCGCGGTTCCGCGCCCAGCCCAAGGCGAGCCCCGGGACAGCGGCACACGCGAGTGTCCCCGGGCACCCCAAACTTTCTCCCGCAGCGCCCCACGGAGGGCGCGCACCGGGGCTGCCTCTGCGGCGGACAGAGCCCCGGGAGCCCGGGCTGGGTGGGGAGGCTCTCTGCCCGCAGCACGGAGAGCTGCTACCCCGGGCTCGCTGCTGTCTCCCCGGACACCGCAGCTGAGGGCGAGCAGCGCTCACAGACCCGCCCGCGGCCGCGGTTCTGCCCGGGCACCCCCCGAGGGGCTGAGGGCCCCGGGGCCGGGTCCCCCCGCGCCCACCCCCCGCTCACCCAGCAGAGCGCGGAGGTGCTTCAGGCGGGTCAGCACGTCCCGCTTGGGGTCCAGCGCCTTCTGCGTGGATTTCCTGACGTCGGCGTGGCTCTTCCTGGAGAACATGCCGGCGGCACGGCGGGCAGGGATGGAGGCGCGGCGCCGGGCGCGCTCCCCACGCCGCCGCTCCCGCCCCCCGCTCTGCGCGGGGCGCGCCGGGAGCTGCCGCCCGCCCCGCTTCTGACGTCACCGGGGCGTGCCGCTGACGTCACCGGGGCGGCCGCCGGGAGGCCGCGCCCCGGGACCCTCCGGGAACCCCCCGGGAGCCTCCGGGAACCCCCCGGGACCCCCCCCGGGAGACCCGGCCCGGCCGGTGGCAGCTCTGGGCGGAACCCCCGGGCACTGCGGGGCCCCGCGCGGCTCCAGGGACCCCCGCGATGCGCAGCGGAGCATCCCGGGAGAGCCGCGGGAATGCCCCGGCAGGGCAGCGGGAATGGAGACGCCGTAGGGAGCTGGCTCCTAGGTAGGCTCGTGATTTGCCGTGGAATCGCTGAACCACAGGTTTGGGTGGGAAGGACCTTAAAGCCCTTCCAGTGCCATGGGCAGGGACACCTTCCACTATCCCCGGGTGCTCCAAGCCCCGTCCAGCCTGGCCTTGGACACTTCCAAGGATCCAGGGGGCAACCTGTGCCGGGGCCACCCCATCCTCACGGGGAAAAAATTCTCCCCGATATTCAGTGCAGATCTCCATTGGAGAACATTCAGGTTTTGAATAATCACTTGCACTGTAAGTATATAAATATATGAGGACGTGTTGTCTTTACACACAGGGAAGGTGAAAGAGCACAATCCATCCCAGAAGCAGAAGCCAGCAGATGCTCTTGGTAAAATTCCTGGGCTAGAAAGTAAATTCTAGTAAGTTTCAAAGCAGGCTGTCTTCCTAAAAAAGAATACAAGGGGTTTCAGGGAAATGGCTTGTGTATACGCTTCTTAGTTTTTAACAAAATGGCTTAAAAATCAATTTATGCATCACATAGAAATTGTTTTTTCAGCCATGAACTGGTGTAGAAAATAAAACGTCGCAGGAATTACTATTGTTAGAAGCAGAAAACAGAGCACTGCCACATCCCACTTCCTCTGAGCCCTCTCAGCAATCCTTTCTGCTGCAGAGGCCCGAGGTCACCGGAGCAGCAGGTCAACAAGCCCTGAACACATCCCACTGGGGACAGGGCAGTCCCAGCTCCTCCAGCCCTGGGATGGCCCTGTGCATGCAGGAGCAGGGAAAGGCTCTGCTTGGAAGTTGCAGTGGACACATAAATACATAAATAAAGAGGCAGGCTGGAAGAGGGGGCTGCAGGCAGTGCTCCTGCACACCCTGCCTTTGAGCATGGCACAGCTCTCTCCCTCTGCAGCACAGCTGGATTCTGGAAGGGGCAGAGCAAGGGCTGGCTGTGCCACCAAACCCTGTGGTAAGAAGTGAGAAATCCCTTGTTGGAGTCAGGAAGATGGGTAGTGATGATGCACAGCGTTGAAAATGAAAAAACTGATTAATCCCTTTTCTTACACAGAAAGGTTGAGTGCTTGGAGTCAGCCACAGAGAATTTCCTGCTGTCACATCGTCCCTTGCCTTGGAGCCCAGCTCAGTAATTCCTGTTGCACACCTTTCCCATCACAGGTAATTCCTGTAGCACACCCTTCCCATCACAGGTAATTCCTGTAGCACACCCTTCCCATCACAGGTAATTCCTGTAGCACACCTTTCCCATCACAGGTAATTCCTGTAGCACACCCTTCCCATCACTATTAGTTCCTGTAGCACACCATCACTCCATGACACACCGTCTCCTTCTGGAGCAGTTATCATTCTCCAACAATTGTCTCAAATTTTGGGTCATGTAGTGTGATTTCAGCATCAGCAGCTTCCTGAGGAGGGTGAATGGGGCTGTTCTGGCTCTGCCCTTCCATTGGCACAAATCAGTTTCTGCAGTTGGCTGAGGAAGCACGTGGCTGAAGTCTTGGCTTGTTCTTGTTTATTTTTTTTTCCTTCCCTTTTATTTTAATTGATTTACAAAACTAACAGCTTCCAGTTTGTCTCTTCTAGCAGTTTCTGATTGTTCCACATTTTTCTCGTGTTCTGCTTTGTTAAAAATGGAGCCATTGCAGATTCAGGAACTGTGGTGATAACAGCTGCTCTGATGTCTGATACCTTGTGTGATAAGCAGGGCATGGTTATGGTGCTTAGCACCAAACTGCATAGCTTTAGGCACTCAGTGGTTTGAGGTGTGCTGGAAATGCTGCCTGTGAAAAGCTCCAGGGAGCAGAGATGCCATGCCTGGAATCACAGTGCTCTAAGACAGTCCTTGCTCTCCCTTTGAGTTCAAACATCATCAAATGCAACTTTTCAAATTATTCACTTAGGAGCTGGTGCAGGAGAGCGCAAGCCAGAGAATGCCAGTAAATCTGCAGCAGTGACTTCAGCCTGTGCAGGAGAACTGCTTGTGAAGTCCTGTGACTTGTGTGTTTTCTAACAATACAACATTTGCAATTTCCCAGAAAGTCAGATGATGCATTTCCGAAAGCCAGTGCTTAAGGTAGAATAATTTCCTGAAAGAGATTTGGTCATTCAGCTTTCAGGATCTGAGGTAAAATCTATATAAAGCAGTTCACTTCAGGCAACAGAGCAGTAATCACTTGTGGCAGAACTGAACTGTTACAGGCCCCAGCACCGTGTGGTGTCCTGAGGGAGGTGACAATACCAGCACAGGCAGCACCGAGCAGGGGTCCAGTATTCCTTGGGAAAATCCCTCCTCATGCAGGACCCTGCCTGCCTGGCTGGGCCCACGGGAGGAAGACCAGCATCCATCAGTCTGGGGAAGAGTTCTGGGGTGTCACAGCTCAGCCAAGACTCACTGACCAAAGGGAAGGGCTGACCTTGCAAGGGCTGTCCCTGCAGTACTTGTGGCAGAACTGAACTGGCACTGCCCTGCCAGGCTGCTGGCACTGCCCTCCGGGCTGCTCCTACAGGAGTTTCTATTTCAGGCATTGCCCCAAGCAGTACAGGTGAGGGGCAGCACATTCCCAGTCCAAAATAGAACGGCCTGAATTATTAATATGCGTTTGCACTGCAGGCCAGCACGCTCTCCCTGAATTGCACGGCTCATGCCCTTCCTTCCTCCCCCCCATCCTGGAAGCAGCCTGGTGCTGCAGAGTTTGTGGAGTTTGTGGAAATGTGACACCAGCTGCCACCTGAATTTCGCTGGACCTGATGAACAGGCAGGGTTTCTTTTCCCTTGGAGCCTGAAATTTTAATGGCAAGAGATTAAATTACGGAACTTCTCCGCTTGCTTGTGTCAATATGACACTTTATACTGAGCCCAGGAAAAAATGTAGGGGAAAAGTAAACACGGGAGACTTGCCTCCTGAACAGCCTACAGGTGAGGTAATGGTTTCCTTAGCATGGAATGCCAGTACTGACTTTCTGTCCTTTGAACCAAATGCTTCAAATTACGTTTCGAAACTTGGTTTCGTGTCCTCTTGCATATCCTTGGTCCAACACATCCATTAAGGCAGCCGAGCTGCTTATCCCTGCATTGGAATCAGCTCCCTGGATGCTCCTGGCTCATGTGCAGGGGCTTGGCAGAGCTTTGGTGCTGTGCCAGTGTGCTGCATAAAGAAATGAGGCTCTGCCCTCTCTGCCCTGGTATGACTAAGCGTGTGGGAAAGACTTTTCCAGTGGGCTCCAGGTTTGAGGGGTTATTTTACTGACAGCGTTCTTGTAGGGAATGCAGGCATGGACCCCTGCTCCTGCAAAGCTCTGCTTCAGGCTCAAACCACACAGTAAGTGCTGAATTTCTGCTAAATGCCTGATTTCTTCTAAGTCTGGATCCTGCCGTCTGCTTTCCGTGGATCAGCTTCTGCAAATGTTTGGAGTTTATGGAGGCAAAGGTGTCTCATCCATTTAACCCTCACTGAGGGTCTCCTCCAGCCCTTCTCATTTGGCACCCAAAGGAATTCTCACTGTCCCTTGGCCTGTGGAGTTTTATTTAGGAAAAACCTGGTGGAAATTTTCCACCCATTGCAGCATATGAGGCAGTCAGATGTCATTCTTATTGTAAAAATGATAGACAGGAGAAATCCACTGTCAAAAAACCCTGTCAGATTTCCTTCTGCCAGAATCTCCAACTGTGTAGTGGGGGAAAGGGAAGGATTTATGTCTATTGATGGAAAAAATTCCAAAATAGAAAGAACAGGGATTGCATGTCCCCTGATACCTTCCTAAAGGAAACAGTATGGAGGATGTGAAAATTTCACGGAGTAAAAATATCAACCCACTAAGGAGAGCTCAGAGTGCCTTTGCCAGAGGTTGAACTGCGCCAAGAAGTTTGTGGCATGTCGTGCAAGCCCGTAACCTACTGCTCCAAACGAGATCTTTCCATGAGGAGATGTTTCAGCCCAACTTGAGGCTGGCCCAAGAGATGGCTTACACGGTAAAAACAGGAAAATCATCCCTGTGCTTCCCTGCTCCTTGTGGTGTGGAAGGGAGATAAAGTGCTGCTTGTCTCAACCGCATTAAATCCAAGATAAGTGTTGTTTACTTCACCCCTCTCCAAGAGGAAAGGTCACTTGTGATCTCGGTGGAGCTGCAGCAGCAATTTCCTCCTGGCAGCTGTTCACCTCTGGCCGGGTGAGGCAGAGCCCTGCTCCCCTCCTTTGGGGACGCTGTTAACCCTGTCCTTGCCGGCCGTGTCCCCGGGGCTGGCTCTGAACACATGGGCACAGTGTGTGGGGTCTGAAAGAGCGCTGAGATGCTGGTGGGCAGCTTGCAGAAACACTTCTGGTCCTAGCAAATGATGCTCAGAGGGTGAAATAAGGGTCACTTGTTCCTGCAAGTTACAGAGGAAGTGTCCTGCCACCTGCAGAAAGAGTCTTTGTTTTCCTCTTGTCCCTTCCTCGGCTTTCTTGGATTTATATTGCTGTGTATTTAACCTGAACTCTTTTTTTTCTTTGACTAAACATTATGTTCATATTTTCATTTTTCTCTCGTCTTGTGTTGGGTCTTTATCACTCAGAGGAAAAATAAATGAGGAAGGAAGCAGCTGATTGGGATCACCCTTAAACTGGGCTTTGTTAACACTCAGAATGACCACTCTGATTGTCTTAGCCCTGAGTGCAGTTTATTCTGACAAACCAGGCTGTGTGGTATCTTCAATTCTCCTTCTGAAGAGAAGATCTCAAATGCTTTTTGTACATGAGAAGGAGAACAAAAAATCCTTCCAAATGAACCAGTAACACACAAAGCAACCACTGGCCACTGATGTTCACACATTCTTCCTTCTTTTCTTCCTTTGCAAATGAACGACTGCAGAAAGCAGTGCAGTAATTACAGCCTGCAGAAACAGCTCGGGTTTTCCTCCATGGACAAGCATGACAAAAAGTTAAAAAAAATAATTTTTTTACCAACACAGCTGGTGTTCAGATGAAATTATGTGGTTGGCTTTGAAACAGTATTAAAAGAGAAATTTTAATTAACCTGTACCACTGAGTCAGAAGATAATATCTGATGCATCTAACAGGCCTACAGACAAAATATGATAAAATAATTATTTGCAATTAGATATATGCATTACAGACAATGTTGTAATTAAAATGTACTTAATGTCACAGGAGGTCCCTTATTATCAAAATAATTTGTAGAACGACTGTGGAAACAATGATGATTATCCATCCCTCTGGCAAAAAACAATCAGAATTTGCCAAGAGCCCAAAATATCTCTGGGTTTGGAGCAGACACCAGCACGGTCCAACAGCCCAGCTCCTTTCCCCCGGTGCTGAGTTCTCCTTGTCACCAGGGTGGGCACAGGGCATCCATTTCTTGCTGTGCCTGTGTTCCTCAGTGCCCTGGCAGGAGGAGATGTCCCTGTGCTGCCACACGACTCCAGAAGTGGGTGCAGTGCAGGTTGGATGAGGGAGAGATGCCCCAGGTGCTGCACTGTCCTTCTGTGGGGAAAAGGGATGTCTGTGTTCCATTATTTGCTTATTAGCTGCACTAAAAAGGAGTGATCGCATTTACTGGGACTGATTATTTTCCTACTGTGGCCCTTCCAAAGTGCTTGGGCCACGGAAGGACTCAAACCCAAGGAAAAATTAGATTTATGCTTGCTTGATACTTTGCATTTACATCTCTGGAGGAATGAGAGTGAGGGCCTGACAAGCACTAAATGTGGGGGGATTGCTCAGGCAGCCTCTGAGAGCCCATCACCTTCAGAGCCACCTCTGCCTGAGCCTGAGCCATTCCTTGGAGCTGCCAGGAAACAGTGCCAGTGCCAGCTGCCTGCTCCAGGCCCTGACCTCATCAGGGATAATGAAAGCTTTGGCAAAGCTCTCCCTCTGATTAACATCTCCCTGTCAGAGCTGCTGCTCTGCAGTCAGGGGGTGCTTGGCTGTTTCTCAGGACTTTTCTCATGGCCACAGTTTGGATTCATGCCCTCACCCCCCCCACTTGGAAAATGCCTCTGGACATCGATGGAGGCTTTGCCTGAGCACAGAATGAAGAGGCAACCTCATCACAAGGTGCACCTTATCCCAGGGACACGTCCTTCTGGGGAGGATGGGGAGGCAGCCAACAGTGGTGTTAGTGATTCTTTATGGAAATAGATATTTCTTCAAATCTTAAATAGTAAGGAAAATTGCTGCAAAATGTGTTAAACTGGAAGAATGGCTCAAGGAGAAAACACCCCCCCAGTATATCATCAGCTGTGTCTTTATCTTCCTTACGCTTCTCCACTTCCCCGTTTTCAAGAGAACAAAGAGAATGTGCCAAAGCTGCTTTGGGATTTCAATGAAAAATAATGAGAATTCATTGCTAATTAGGGCTCCAACTGAAAAAACTGATCTTTGCAGGGACACTGTTAATGAACTTGTAAATTGACGCTGCAGACTTGCATCCCTATAAACATTCCCTGGGTTGATTCTGTGTGTGTGTGCAGGAGCGGTGAGCGAAGGTGCCCAGAGCTGGCAGCGGTGGCCTCGGTGCCAGACCTGTCCATGGCACTTTGGAAGTGGCAAGTGGCAAGGCTTAATGTAAGGAGTTGCTGAAGGCTAAGCTGGAGGCTTAGATGGCCATGGCATTCGTCTCACAAAGTGTTTGTCTTAGTGAAAAAGAAGAATGGAAATTCATTATGTATTTTTGATCAGCCTTAATCTAATTAGAAATGTCTTTATTTACTCATGTCGTGCGCTGTTGAGAGTGGTGGACAGCCTCAAGTACTTGGGGTACTCAGGTGTCACTGCAAACAGCCATGTGGTGGGGATCTGCCCTTTTATCCACTCCCAGGGCATTTTAACCAGGATAAGAATCTGCCAGGACCCTCCTGCACAGTGCGTGGGGATTTCCCTCAGCCTGGGATGTGTGCTCCAGCTCCCAGGTCGGGAAAGGAGGGGCTGCTGAGAGTTAAATGAGGATGTAAATGTGCTGGGGGGAAAACCCTGTTCCTTTTGCCCAGCTGCTGGTTTGGGTAAAGGCAAGCAGAGCCAAACATGGTGTGCTGGAAGTGCAGCAGCCACGGCAACAAAGCTCCCTTGCCTGACCCTCCCTTCCTCATTCTTGGCTTTCTGGCATTTGCAGGAGGCACATCCCTGTGGCTTTTTGTGCCAACCCTGTTTCCCCCTCTCCCAGGAGATCAGCGTGAAGCCATTGGTGCACAATTAGCAGGAGAGTGTAAGACACTCTTGAAACCCGATCAGAGGTTGGAGATGGCAAGAAGCAGATAAAATTCATGTTGATTGTACACATTTTCCGATGAACTTACAATGAAACAAGAGCCCACACAGTGGGTGGTGCCAGCAGGTGCCGCTGGGGATCAGCTCAGGTAGGGGCACCCAGAGTAGGGAGCTCAGGACCGTGCCTGGTTGGCTTTTGGAATATGTCCAAGGATGGAGCCTGCACAGCCTCTGCAGATAACCTGGGCCACCAAATAAAGGGGGATTTGTATGCTTGAATGGAATTTCCTGTATTGCAGTTTGTGTGTTTTCCTCTTTGAAGGAGGTTTGAAGAAAAGGTGCAGAGCACTAGGGATGAAGTGCAACATGAATATGAGGGGCACAGGAGAGAAGTGAAACAGTTCATCCTTGTTCTGATATTAATTTTTTCTGTTTCATCCAAATGCATAGATTTTATTTCAGAAAGCGTGTCACAGCTGATGAGATCCATAATGGAGCCATTCAGGGCCATCTCTGAACATGCACTTTTCCCACATATAACAATGTACCTGAAATTTTGAAAGATGGAATACTCATTTGCCAATTTAAAAAGAAAATGGAGAGAATAAGAGAGAGAGAGGCTCGTGGAGTTCTAAGTCTTCACAGGAAATGGATGGAAAAACACATGTACATTTAGAATGATGTTGACATTTCTGAAATCAGAGATACGGTGTTTTATCTAAATTACACCAAAGCCCTCCAAGATAATGTGCTGTGTAATAGCTGCAGTTGTAGGCACTATTTCATTTTCAATTTTCTGTACAAAAAGCATGATTCTTATCCACAGTTCCAGTTCAGTGTTTGACAAATTATTCTTATGCACTGCCCAGCTGCACCCCATGTAGGGAAAGCTGTATTTGAGGGGAAGAGGCTGCAGCTCCCCCCTGCTCTGCCCTGGCTTTGCCAGCATTCCTGGTTACCTGGAGAGGAGGCAGAGGGGCAAAACCCAGGGCTGGGGTTGGTGTGCTCTGAAGGGCCCTAGGGCACAAAGGAGCAGTAGAGAAGCCTGGGGAACTGGGAGCAGGTCCTCAGGAGCCTGTGGAGGAGCTGCTTTGATGTAAAAAGCAGGTAAGACCTGGTAGAAGCAGGTCCTGCCACGTGCCCGTGTACCCCTGGTGCTGCTGGCTGCGAGCACTCGTGCGTGGCGTGTGCTGGGCTCGCCTTACAGAGGTGTTTCCTTCTTCTTGGCAGCTGGAAAGGTTTCAATCCCTTTAGCACCTGCTTGGCATCACCGGTGATGCCACTGGCAAGGCCTGGTGTTTTCCTGGGAGTGACCCACCGTGAGGTGTGGAGAGCAGGATACAGGTGGAGCTCATGGGTTTCTGCAGGGTGCGGGAGGTCCCTGCAGTACTGCTCTGACTCAGGGGTCCTGTGCTGGGGGTGTGAGAGGTTAAATGCCTGCCTGCCTTCAGGAGCTCCCTCCTTTCTTGTGGGTATCCACAAGAACCAATATGTGCTGGAGCAGGATGCTCTGGGAGGAGCAATGTGATGGTCTGACCCCCTCCAAGTCCCTTGGCCCAAACCTCTTGTTTCCAGCACTATTGGGCCAATATTCTAGAAAAGTTTAGCAGTGTGGGAAAGTTATTTCACTTCTGCAGGTGTGCTGAGTGAGGGAACCTGGAGCCTGAGTCAAGAATTCTGTTTAGTTCCCACACAGAGAGCCAGCTACCCTGATGGAGCTGGCAAGGGACTGCAGGTAAGTTTGGTGACAGATGCCATGTGCTTATCTGAAAGGTGGGATTTCCACTCACATCCCTGGCTGTGATGGGATGGAGAGCCTGCTCCCTCTGCAGGGAGCTCCAGCTGCATGGATTTGTCCTCAGTGTAGAGGCAGGAAAATTGTCCTGAGAAGTCTCCTGTGAGATACCAACAGATGAAAACTGAAAAGATGTTATTTTTGGCACCTGTGCTGACAAGTGAGTGATCCTCAGCAAGCCGTGGGTGCAGTCCCAGGGATGGAGGTAAAAGCTGGGATCTGCAGAGTGGAAGCAGGAGCCTGCAGAGTGCCTTATCATTAGCAGGGGAAGGAGGGTTTTCATGACAACCAGAAAGCATCAAAATATAAATTAAACTCTGCTAGGAAATGAAATTCAGGGAACAGAAATAGTTTCCTTGGCAGGCCAAGAATAATTCTGGCAGCACTCAGACTGGTTGCTAAGTGAGGGGACAGAGCAAGGGAAGGGTAACAGTGGCTGTGATTATGGTGCTGCCTTAACAAATATATGCATTAAAGGTAGTGAGAGCCTGCTTTTAAACCACGCTGGATTTCTGTGTTTGGAAACAGAGTAAGGGAACCAAGGGTCAGAAGAGCCTTGGTATGCATCTCAAAGTCTGTCTGTGGTTGAAATAAATGTGTCTGTTTCAGCTGGTCACTGGGAATGAATATGTATAAATATCTAAAATTGTGCTAGGGTTTCTGAACAAGGTTTAACTGAGTGCCTGTGCCTTGGCAATGGCAGCACAGCATCAGGAGGGGCAACTGTTGTGAGGAACAGCTCATTGCAGACAAGTGCAAGGGAAATGGCTTTCATTAATTCCTGCCTTTACATTGGGCCCTGATCCAGGTTCCCCTGGGATGGAGGCAGAGCTTCCCCTGGACTGCAGCAGGTGTGGGATTGAGCCCTGCAAAGAGCCCACTGGAGGGGACAAAAGAAGATGGAAACTGCACTATTTTGGCCCTAGGTGTAAATGGTTTATGGTATTTATTTGTCAAATGTTAAGAGCCATGGCTGGAAAAGCGTGGCATGTGTGTCAAGTAGTTACAGAAAGTGCAGTGGCCACAGCTCATGCCAGCTTGCCCAAGTCTGGTTTTGTGCATCTTGGACTAGTGCAAGAGCCATGTCACTGTTCACAGCCAGGGCATAGCAGAGATGCTTCTGCAGTGCAAGTTGCTGACTACTTTGAGGGAGCTGCTATTTTGGGGCAGGTATTCCTTTCAATAAGCATGACAGGGCAGAGATCCCTGTGACTCCCCTCGGGGCTGCAGTGCCTGCAGGAGCCCTCCCTAGGAAAGGGTGTTAAAGGTCCTTCTGAGCCTGCTTGGTGCGCAGGCTTGGGTGAAAACTTGGAGTAAAAATACAAGTGGTTTTACTTGGGGAAGCTTCTCTGTCTCAGTGTATGTTGTGATCTCTCTTTCGTGCACACCCCTCTAATTATAGGGGTAGGTTGTGCTCAAACATTCACAAAAGTAAAAACGGCAGGAGGAGAATCTCTGGGCAAAAATGAGATTTGAGTTTGTCAGGTCCTACCCCTGCACACGGTCTGAGGTCTCGTTGTAGCTCAGGCTTGAAGGATGTTGTGAACATTTTGGCTTTAATGTGCAGCAAAGAACTTTGTGTTTAGGGCAGCAAGCTCACAGCTGGACAGATGTATGTTCATATTCAGATTTATCTGTTAAAGAAACCAACTGGGGCAAAGCCAAGCTCATGTATCACAGAGCTCTGGAGAACTCTTCTCTGGAGGGTTTGTACCAGTCTCAGGATCAGTGATGGATTTGTTCCCATCCTCAGGAAAAGGAAGGGCATAATGGGATGGCAAAATTATTAACCCACATAGAGAACTTGCAAAATTAGATATCTCCTGGGTCATTAGGCCGGACACTTGTGCAGCCAGAAAAGCTACAAAAATGGCTTACAGTGTAAAAGATGATGCTCTTTAACTACCTGCTATAGCTGGTACTGCTGTAGTACACTATAATTTGATTTACTGTTGATTTTCTGTCCTGCGGTTGTTGGCAGCAACCATACAGACCCCTTGGTTTAATGCTTATTTGCATGTTTAATTACTCTATAATAGTGCAATAATTACCATGTAGCTACAGAGGAATTACATGGTTGTCTGTACTCTGTAAACCAGTGTCAACCTCCTCTGCAAACAAATAATTATGCAGCTAACATACCTGTTTAACTTTCCCAGGAATTAGCAGAGAAACAGGAGAAATGTGGGAGATGCAGTTGCTGGGAGGTTTAATTAATTATTTATAATTTTTCTGTGTAAAATTCTTTACTTGCCTGATTCTATCTCCTACCATAATGTCAAACAGTACAAACTGGAACCAGGGAAAACATTGCTATGGAATTAAAGCTGCCGAGGCTGAGCTCTGTAACCGTAACCAGTGTTATTTCAGAGCCTGGTCGTTCTGCATCTGCAGGCTGTGATGGAACAAATGGAAGTATTTCCAACCAACTTCCCATGTGCAGCTCTGACTCCTGCAGCCTCTTCTGGAAGTCGGAGGAAAGCCACGAGGTGGCAATGTGCACCAGGAAATAAATCTGCCCGGTGCTTCTCAGGAATCAGTCACTCAGCCCTGAAATGCAGCTGGGTGGACACTTGGCCTCCCACAGGAGCTGCGGCAGGATTTCATCACCTTTTCCATGTAAATAATGTACATTTGTTTTCCCGGGACTGAAAAAAAAAAGCTGTAGGGATGAACATCTCCTCCTCCTGCATTGTTTCGTGCTGGTGGATACACTCAGTAAGTTTGTGTGTTTGCTTTAGGCTCGGATGCTCCCTGTGGATTGTTTGGAAAACATCTTGCCTCATGTTTCCCCTTTCCTCCCTGGGGATCTGTTTTGGTTTCTGTGCATCCAGCATTGCTCGTGCTTGTGGCAGGAACTCTCCAGCTTCTGACCCAGCCACTCCTGTCCTCCACTTTCCCTGGCCTGTGGTGGGAAATGTTTGCAGAGCGTGGTGAAGGAAGGAATGCATTCCTGGGGTGCAGCAGGACCTACCAGTGTGCTGTCCAAGCAATAGTGTACTGGTGATGGGGACAAACTGGTTTTATCCAGTGTAAATCAAGTGGCAGGTCTCAATGGTCCCCAGGGATGCTGGAAACAGCATCCTGCAAGATCTCCAAAAGGGTGCTGAGTTTATTTCCTGGTGTATTGCTTTGGAGATGGCAAAATGGGCTAAATTTAAGGGAATTCTGGGTTCTTCCAGGACTGGCATGTCCCCAGCTATGCCTGCTGCAACACCCAGTACAGGGGAGGGACCTGTGAGGTGCTGGGATCCTGGGGGGTGACAGGGCCAGTCAGAGCAGCTCCCCTGTGGCCACTGTCCTGGCACAGGGTCTGCTGGCCACCAGCCACCCCCTGCACCAGCCACGGCCTCAGGAACACCCCTCACAAAGCTGCTGCTGTCAGGTCCTCCAAAGCCCACCTACCTCATAAGCAGTCTCATTTCTCTGAGGGAAGGAGGATACTTGTCTCCCTGCTTTTCTTTATGAAGTCAACTCATTTATTTGCTCTTCAGAAGGGCTCTTTACAGCCCCTTCAGGGCCGCTGGTGTGTGGCTGTGGGATGGGCGGCTGCTGCGGGGCTGCATGCTGTGCCAGGGCAGCTCTCCAGCAGCAGGGATGTCTGCAGTGCAGCGCAGCAAATCCCCATCCAAGGGAGGCAACAGCAAAATTGGGTGTGACTGCTGCCTGTGTTCTCCTTGCAGCCCAGCCTGAGCCATTCAGACACACTGGTGCAGTGCAAGGGCAATGTTAATCTTCCAGCAGAACAAATGCTGTGAGTTATTGCCTGGGGACTGTTGATTCCCCCCTGAACATCTCCCAAACTCTGCCCAGGAGAAGCCCTGGCCATTCTTCCTGTAGGCACCAGATGGCATCATGGTGGAGCGCTGGGAGCTGGCAGCCAGCACAGCCAGGAGGAAGCTCAGCTTTGAGTTTTTCTGGGCATGGTTCCAGGCAATAATATCTTTTCCTACCAGTTGTGAAGGATCTGAACTTTGGTTCACACCAGAAGCTTGAAAAAACAACTGTTTAAAAACTTGAATCCCTTCTCCAGCTTGCATGGCGCTTGAGGCATCCGAGTGCTCACGAGCTGCCTGTGGGGACATGGTGTGTGAGGGGACACAGCAGTGCCCTGGACCTGCAGGGCTTGGTGTGGGGCTGTGGCTTTCCCAGATGGACTCAGAGTGGGGGTCAGTGCCTGTGTCACTGTCACTGGCAGCACGGGACTCTCAGGACATCCCAGCACATCCAGGAGAGCAGGACTGAGCACAGTCTGTGCAGAGTTGGGGCAGTGCTGCTCTGGGCAGTGCTGCACAGCCTCGCTGGCACATCTCCCACACCCAGCTCTGGCCACCTTCTGCAGGTGCTTCTGCCCCTCTGGCCACTCTCTTGTGTCTTGTATTTGTGAGGTTCCCAGACGAAGAAAGGAATGATGAATCTGACTCCATGTTCTTAGAAGGCTAATTTATTATTTTATGATCTATATTATATTAAAGAATACTAAACTAAACTATGCTAAAGAATACAGAAAGGATACAGACAGAAGGCTAAAAGATACTAATGAAAACTCGTGACTCTTTCTCCAGAGTCCGACACAGCTTGTCTGTCATTGGCCAATGAGTCAAAAACAATTCACATGAAATCAATGAAACAATCACCTGTTGGTAAACAATGTCCAAACACATTCCAAAACAGCAAAACACAGGAGAAGCAAATGAGATAATATTATTTTCCTTTTTCTCTGAGGCTTCTCAGCTTCCCAGGAGAGAAATCCGGGTGAAGGGATTTTTCCAGAAAATATGATGGTGACATTTTTGTTTTTCAGAATGTTTTCATTTTGCTGTTTGAACGTTTTTGCACATAGTTGCGAGGCTTTGGAATGCAAGGTGGTGTGTCCCGAAAAGTATTTTGGTGTGAGGGGTTTTTTCCTGTGGAACAAGTCATCCCTTTAATTTTGACTCTCTAAAGAGTGCAAAGCCAGTATTTTCCCTGTGTGGCCCCTCAGAGGGACAAGCAGAAGCTGCACACTGTCAGTGCATCCCCAAGCTTTCAGCCCCTTGATTTGAAACAATTGGTTTTTCTGTGGGTTGATAAGGGTTCCCTTCAGCACAGGGACAAACAGCAAAGCTGATGTTCTCTCACACCAGCTTTGTCCCACGACAGGAAAGCGAGCTTCACCAGCCCAGATGATTTCCAAAGGAATCGCAGGGCTGGGTGGGGAAGTCAGAGGCGCTTCCCTGAAGAATAGAGCCCGCAGTGTCTGCGCCGCAACACTGCTGCTGTTCTGTCTGTCTGTCTGTAGCTCTTTGTTGTGTCAACATCTGTGGCTGTGAGTAAATAGCGGCAGGGCAGAACGCGGCTTGTGCGGCCGCAGCGCCGGCTGGGCGCGGGCCAGAGGCCGGCCGGCCTGTGCCACCTCTGTCCGGAGCAGGCCACGCAGGGACAGTTCTCCCAAAGCCCTCGGCCGGGATGAATGGTGGAGCTCTGGGCTCCACTGACTGGCTCCTCAGCCTGTGTGAGCCACACAACAGCCTCTGCCAGCCCTGGGGAGAGGCTGCTTCACTGGGGCTGAGCCCCTGAGCCTGCGAGCACGGCAGGACGCAAGTGCTCGTCCGGTCAATCTATAGAAAACATTCCTGTTTTCTCTTGTCAGCCACCACCGGAAATCTTTCAGGCTATGCTGTTTTATAAAAATGGTAAGTATTTATAAGTGTAGAAGTGCTCAGAGCTATTAGGAGAACTCATTTTATCAAGGGCAGCTTTCAACTCCTGCTCTCCCTGCCCGGTGCCACCGCCTGCTCTGGGGCAGTTCCAGGCAGAGTGCCTGCAGGGCTGGAGTTGGAGCAGAGGGTCTCAGTGGTTTGTGTGGAACCGGGCAGGCAGAGGGGCAGGGCTGGGAGAGGGTGCTGCTGTGAAGGGCTCTTACAGCCCCAGAGATGCAGAGCAGGAGATTGACAGCCGGGGGCTCAGTGGCTCAGCAGCTCCCAGGGACCGGCTAAATGTCACCGGCCATAGGAGGGACACAGTCTGGGCAGCCTCCTTCCAGGAGCTGAGTGCTGAGCATGGGGAGCAGCCTGGCAGTGCTGGAATCACCCCGTGGCATTTCCCTGCTCAGGGACCTGCTAATGAGCAGGTGATCGTCTGTGTCAGTGAAACCTCAGGGCTGTTTCCAAAGGGAAAAATAAGGTCACAGCTACTTGCCAAGGAAGTATTGTTGTGAGCTGTTAGTTAGGCTGCAAGAGTAAACTTTGGAAGTTGTGCTTCATCTTTCTTCTCCACTGGCTGCTGTTGTATCTGAAATCAAAATGCTGTTTTCCCTGGAGCTGTGTCTGGCAGCCCTGGCCACTTGCATGCAAAGGGTGTTTTCCCTGGGTCCTGCGGTGTCCGAGCTGTTTGGTTTTCCAGGCTCAGCGTCCCTCCTGTGGGAGTTCCCATTCCAGATGGGTTTGTGTCTTTACAGCATCCCAGGGCTGTCGGACAGTCCTGCTGTGTAGGAGAGGGATGGGAGGCTGCTGACCCCACAGTGCTGGGGAACACACTGGGAAAAGGGCAGGCAGGATTCTGCCTAGGGCCAGGCAGCAGTGCTACACATGGAGATGAAATGTCCAGGCTGAGGGCTGGAGCTTGGCTGAAACATGCTCAGATCAAGTTCTGCCTCGATCTCAGATCAAATGTGCCTGGGAGCTGCCTTTGAGCAGAGCCACAGTGCCAGTGGCTGGGAGTCTGCTTGGGGAGCAGCTTGTTCCAGACACCACAGGGCACATTTGCCCCACAGGGCATGCAGGCTGGATCAGCTGTGCCACCATGGATCCTTGTGCCTCCTGTCCTGCCTGGCCAGGTGAGGAGCTCCAGGGTCCCTCTGTGGTGCACAGCTGGAGGAGTGGGCTTGGGTAAATAGGCTCATGTTGCGCTGTTTACACAGCACTTAGTTATTTTTGATAGCTAATTAGCGTTTTCTCTGTTTTGCTGGTTCTGCATTGATCTGATACACAGTACAAAAGACTGTACACGTGGGATAGGGTGTCCTTCACTTTGTCAGGAGCCTTCACCTGTCTTTGTTCTGTTGCGTTCAGAAATGCTGCACCGGGCCCACCAACCATCTCTTGTTTGCAGCTGATTTTTTTCCTCCTTTGTAGGCTTGGCAGTAGATTTTGCTTCCATTGAGCATAAGGGGAAGACTTAAAAGCACAGAGGACTGTAAGGAATCTCATTTCACTGGAAGGTTGGGTTCCTAATTGCCCTTTGTGCCATTAAAAAAAATCTCCCCATATGTGTTTTGTTTTGTTTGTGGGCTTTTCCCTCCCCACGCGGGCAAAAATCGATTGATCAATGTTTGTTACAAAGTTATGAACAAACGTCTCCGGGCTCTTTGCTGCATTGATGTCAGGCGCAGTGTGTTCTCCTCGCTAACAAAATTAGTTGCAAAGTCAGCAGGAGGTTGGGAGAACAGAGCGTGGGGTTTGTTTGCATAGCACACAGTCTGGCTGCTGCTTAAATAACAAACCCTGCCTCGCCGCGCACACATCTGACCAGGGGCTGGCTTTTGGTTTTGTTTTAGGAATTGTTGTTTGAATAAAAGGTCATTTACTGCCTTACTGAGGGGAAAACAACAGTGTAAATGTACAGTGGTGTGCTGCACACTGCGGGTTTTCAGTGGGGCCACAAAGGAGACGGTGTGCAGGAGATGTAAACAGCCCGCGGGCACACCACATGTGGCTGGGCAGGGGCTGGCTGGGCCCTGGCAGGGGGACACCTCCACGGGCCCAGTGACACAGAGATGGGTGTGTGAGGGGTCACACCTTCACCCATGATCACAGAGATGGGCTGTGTGAGGGGTCACACCTTCACCCATGGTCACAGATGGGTGTGTGAGGGGTCACACCTTCACCCGTGGTCACAGATGGGTGTGTGAGGGATCACACCTTCACCCATGGTCACAGAGATGGGTGTGTGAGGGATCACATCTCCATGGCGCCCAGTGACACAGAGAGAGGGTGTGTGGGG